>VXBN01014468.1:262722-316326 GCA_013397395.1 Sinosuthora webbiana | reverse complement strand
GAGAAATTTAGAGGAGGAGGAATAAAGGGGTTTTTTTTTCTCTCTCTCTCTGGCTTTTCATTTTTTGTGTCTTCTGCACAGCCAATGTCATACAAGTCACATTATTATACAAACATATATCAGTATACTATTATGATGAGTATACAATGGAATTGTTCCTGATTTATAGCAAAAAAATGAAAATTAGTTCTATATGTTTCAGGGAAAATCAAATACCAGTATGTTTTCCGTTTTCAGATAATCTCTTTGTTTAGCATAACCTCCAGATGGTGAATGACTGTTTGCAAGGGTGAACTCGTGTTAGACATCAGCACTACTTTTTAATTGCATCTTTGAAAACAATGTATTGAAGTGGAGGAAATGACTTAAAGCTGAAAGTTATTTATTGGATGAAGCATTTAGTATGAGACTGCAGACAATTACAGGAATGTCTGCTGCTGTACTGAAGTACAGAATTGCTCCATTAGCTCAGTGAAAGAGAGATGGTCTGAGAAGAAATACTGCAGCAGTTTCCTCCCACAATACAATTTTTTTCTCTCATTAGTAAGATATCAAGCAAAATTTAAGTGTGCTATCAGTGACTTTTACATCAGTGAATTCTTGGTACTAGCAGTTAAGAAACTATGCCAGTGAACACAACACATTTTGTATTATAATTTGCTAGATGTAAAAAGTATTTCAGAGCCATAGTTTTAATAACCTTGGAGTTTCTAGGCTAAACTTCATGTAGACATTCAGACAGATTGAAAAATTGAAGTTCTTGGTCTTTTTCATGGCTTTCTGCATGTGAAATCTAATTTTTAAATTTCATGTATTTGAATTTCTATATTTTAAATTACTTATGCACCTCTAGTGCACAAAATTTGAGGCTGATTCAATGTTTAGGTTAAGGAATTCAAGATAGGAAAGGATATGTGTAGCTGCAGACAGTAATATCATGTTACTTTGTTCATACAGTTGTTAAAACTTCACATCAAAACTGGTAAATAAATTCTTCCCACTCCATTTTGGGACGCTGTTTTAGATGCATATGTCTAAAATCACTCTTATTTCCTGGCCACATTAATTCACAGGCAGTTCACCAGTTGCATAATCTAAGATGGTTACCTGATTTCTTTTTGTAAGTAGTGAAGATGCATAAGCACATGCACAAAGCAAATTTCAATAGCACTAGAAAAAAAGCTTAAAGAATCAGGGGCAGGCCTTAAATAACAAAATATACAATCAAAGGTTTCAATACACACAGCAAATACAGGGCATGAAGACAAGCTATCAAAAATTCAGTCATGAATTTAATTTTTTTCCCAGCTATTTGTGGCAGTTTTAAGAATGACTGAGTCAAACTAATCTTAGTTATTAGGTAAACCTCTATAAATAAACATAAAGATGAGCAAATTAAATTTCTTGAAGAAAAACATGGTTTTGAAAACATTTCCATGTATCTGTATATATGTATATTTTATGTTTATATGGGTAGTAGATACATTTGTGTAGAGGGGTGTTCCAAACAGAGCAGATGCCATCTGATTCCTTTTGAATGGCAAGGGGAGCAGAATGGTTCTGGAGCTGTAGGTGTCCTTCCCCTTGAGTAGCTCACACGGCACATTTGTTCCCCTGTGCAATGCAGGCGAGGTGCTCCATCCAGCCCAGGGGAAAAGCCTTTTTGCTGATGGGACTAGGGCCAAGCTTGTCTCAGCTGTCTTCTCTTTCAGAATAGATTGGGAAAGAGCAGATTAAGGATTTGTTTGCCACAGTGAACTGGAAGCAGTATATCACTCCCTGCCTCCCTGGGCAGTGATTGAGGGTCTCCGCTGACCTTGCCGTGCGCACACAGAGCACGGCTGATCCCATCGGCCCCACGCTCCCAGGCACTGTGCAGGCCAGCACGGCGGGGTCACTCCCTCCTCCTTCCCCAGGGACAGAGCTGTTCCTTTTAAACATCAGCCTTCTATCTCTGCTGCCCAGGAAAAGGGAAATCCTTTCTGTCAACAGTTCAGAGGATATCCTAGGTTGGAAGGTACCCAAAAAGACCATTGAAGTCCAAGAAACCTGGGCTCAAAGTCAAGGTGGGCAAGATTACACCACTTCATTTTCTCATTTGGTAAGACATCAAAAGGAGCATTTTTCTCTTCTTCAGGGGGCATCAAGGCTTGCAGGTCCTCTACTTTTTCATCATTGTGTGTTTGAGAGAAGGAGACTGGATGATGAGCTGGGATGATAAGCAGGGATGTGGAGCTTTATATGGTGCTATAAAAGAAAAAAGCAAACAAAAAAATCACATTAATGGAAAAAAAGTGACAATTTTCTGATTTTGGTGGGGTTTTTTTCATCATTCCACGATACACTGATCCAGTTTGCTGAGCTCTGCTGGTACCCTTTTGTTTTAGTGACTGTTCGCAGAGATAACAGAGAACAAATTTCTATGTTCTAAAAGATCACAAATTGGTTAATTATGGAAGCTGCCATTGTGAGCAAAGGAACTCCACATTCCAAAGTGATTTTATAATACCTACTTATTTCAAACATCAATTTTAAGTAGCTTTAAAACAAATACATTAGAAAAGCAAGCACCAAAAAATAAAAAACAAACAAACAAAGAAAAAAAACCAAATCAAAGGTTTATTTTAAAAGGTTTATATTTATATACATTATTATTATATTATTATATATATTTATATATGTTATGTCCACTTTCTGCTACCGATAAGCTTGTGATAATTATGGTGGGGAAAAGAAACACAGAGCGGCTGCAAAACTCTCATCAGAAGAGAAACGTGTTACAGCAAAGAAAGTGCTTTACCATTTCCCTGTACTAGGGACAAAGCAGGGTACCTTTCCAAATATTGGTGCTTGTAACACTCCTCCTGCTGACTCCAGAACAGGAAATTTGACACAAATCCTTCCCTTACTCTCTGGAAACTAGAGAGACATCTAAAGCATCAGGCAGCATTTCTACATGTCAGTGCGACAAATGTGATTGGAACTGTCCCTAGAATATCTGATAACTTTATTTCCACATAATATATCTCTAACGGATTTGAGAATTACTTTCTCATATATGTCAGTGTATGTCTGTGTCAAACACTGTAACAATCCTATTTCAAATCCCAGAGGATCATATGACTATAGCCATATCTTAAAATTTGGAAAATTTTACCGGCTGCTGCTTTGTGCCATATGAATGTGATTCTATGATTTATTTTAAAATCATAAAGGCTAACAACCTCCATCATCAAAACTAAATGCTGAGTTCCTGACATAAAATACCCACATGGCTCTGGAAACAAATACAGCATTAAGAAAATCCGCACTTAGGATCAATAGTCTAGTGAGTGTGGGACACATTGCTGGAGTGACTCACAGAATAAATATTTCTGAGGTAACTTTCACCACTCATTCCTTCTGGCAAGCTCCAGGTCACTTCTCTGTCTCAGTTTATCTGACTGCGCCATGACAAACATAGTCTGAAACTGATGAAAATTAATGAGGACAATTTCAATTGTCAGCAAGAGCATTTGGTGCATCCTGAAGAAATCAAGCTGCGCAAAACCTTCTGCAGTGAACTTGCAGTCTAATGAAGGTGCAAGTGCAGTCTACCAACCTACAGAAAGTGCAGCAAACCTGAATATACCAGACACAATGCAGGAACCATTCAGTGGCATGGTTTTTTTTGTTGTGATACGTGCAAAAATTAGTTAAGAATGCTGTGTGGTACTTGACCCAAGATTATTAAAACTATCTTAAAAATGCAGGAAAACCTGCCTCTTCCTATGCCAGGCTTCACTGGGTTTTCCAGCTTCAGCCAGGGAGTTCTGTAGCATGTCGGAGTACTTGCAACAAGCCCTGTCAACAGACCTATAGATTTCATGACTGTAACAAAGTGAAAAGAGGATAGAATGCAGGCTTTTCCATTCTACTCAGTTTTTACATAAAACTAAAGTGTGGAATGTTTTTTTGCCTATGCAGATTAAACTAGAATAACTCTGAGATAATTTCTTTCCCTTGTATCATATAAAAAATCCTCCACATTTTGCATGCACTTATTTCTAAGAAGACTTTGACCTTATTCCAGCATGCTTGGTATTGATATCTGAGTAAACTTCTGTGTGACAGATATAAATGTGGTTAATGAGATTTTAAAACATGTTTCCAAGTAATTCATTTAATTACTTTACACTGGGTTAAAATGACCTTTAAATGCCACTCCCAAGAGATCCTTTGAAATTACTTGGGAGCTATCTACCATTTAAAAAAGAGATAACCTTACACTGAATAACAAGGAAAACTGTCCTTGTCCCCTTGCTTGATGGGTAGGATTTCTGATTCTAGCATTCCCTATTGAAGGGAGAAGGCAATGAGAGAGTTTTCTAAAGATTTCTGTTAATGGAGAACAAAAAGTTTGATATCAATATCTGCAGACAGACTTTTCTTTCCTTAACATTTAGAAACACCTTTACTCTCAGCCTTAGAGTCTGAAATTTTCAAAATTACTGAACAGGCAGCCCCAACATCTTAGTTACTTAACTATGTTTAGTTTTGTTTTAAAATTTATGTTCAAGAGTGGGACCAAAGTTAAAGTCTTTCTTTCATTGGAGCCCGCATCAGCCTCTAGGCATGACAGGGAACATATCTTCTACACTCCCACTCTTTTCAAAAATACTGACATCCAGACTACTGGAGATTACAGGAGGTCCCCTGTCACCCTGCATCACAGGATACAGGAGAAAATGTGAGAAATAAAAAGATGAGAAAGATTTTTTTTTTTTTTTTTTTTTTGTATAGTTAGAAAGGTTCAAGGAGGCTGCCCCAAACGCCAGACTAAGTATATACAACTGAAAAAGAGAGGACCAAGAAACAAGTGAAAATGCTGTATGGTCCATCCTACTGGTTATAATAGTAAGAGAATTTTGCCCCATGCCAACTAGCACTCACTAAGAGAAAGCTCAGGAGAGCTTTGGAGGGCATCAGCCATAAGAGAACATTTCCAGCAGGTGGTATGGATAGAGTGGGACAGGTGGTTGTTCCTCCAAAATAGTCCCCCAGCATGGAGAGGGGTACTGTGATGAATCGAGGGACATCAGGTTTTTCATTGATCTGCCTTGTCTTGGACTGCAATGGAGGTGCATGGCAGTCTGGGCTCCTTTGGCTCTGATGCAGACTAACTTAATTGAATACTGCATAACCTTTAGAAATAATCTACTTGAAGTGACAGAGTTATTCATGGGGAATTATTTTTCTCTCCAGGACATCTGTTTTACTGGATACAATTAGTGGCAATGCTTCAGCACTTCCCTTCTACCATTTTTCTATACATCTTTCATCAGCTGAACTTGCAGGCTAATGGATACTGCACATGTAGAACAGTGAATACGTCCAAGCAATTGAGCTACTGATTAGGTTATTTGTCTTTCTTCTCTTGATAGCGGATGGGGAGATTCCACCTTTTTATGGCAGCATCTCCCATTAGCCTTAGTGATATTTGGATCCTCCTACATCAGGACTGAATTTAATATGCAAAAACATATCATCTGTGTTTGATTATCTGTTGATGATCCATTGACTCCAGCTGAATTCCCTCGTTGTGTTTATTCTTTCCATGTGTGTTTTCTGCATGACCTTCTCAGCAATGTCACAAGCATGCACTACTGAAAAATTTGTATAAATATTCATTATCCTAATTCACTGCAAACGGGGTGCTTTATGTGTCTAACAGAATAAAGCCTTTCAGAGATGTTTCATTCAGCCTTATAGACTTCATTAAAAAGAGCAGGGATGAGCAAGCAGAAGAGTACCTATCTTCTCAAAAATGCATGATAACATACACAAAAAATGGAGACTATCAGGCCAAACAAATGGATCAGGAGAGGATCCATCACTCCTCCACATCCATAGTGGTTGTACTAAAAATAAATGTGACAGTATTTGATTTACCAGAGAGAAGATATTAAGTCCTCAGTAAAGTCAATGAAATAGATCAACCAATTACCCACCAAAGGGAAAAGTTTAGTTTACATAATTTCTCTTAGTCTAGAATTTTTGTGGTCTACTGGCCATCTTCTGTATTCTGGATCAGAGGTCCTGCATGTCTCCTCATCCCAACATGCTCTGATCCTTTTCTCTTTTTGTAATTTGTACCAATTACTTGGAGTGCCATGTGGCACCTGCAGGGAGTTACTTTTTGTTGCCCTGTCCATGGTAAAATGGTACTTTTTGGAGGAAAAAATTATGAGACTCAAAAAAATAGTATTTACCCTTAAGTAATAATAAATTTCTGTGCATAAATACAGACAAGGCTTTTTATGCTTAAAATACTTTTGTTCATAACCTGTAATGCTTTCTAACATAAAATGTCAAACTCAAGGATCATATATTTAAGGCTACTTCAGAAAAGGATCAGAACTTTCTTATTGCTTATAATAAATTAATCAATTTTTATCTAAAGATAAAGAAAAAAAAATAAAAGAAGGAAAAAAGGTATTGCAAATACAGAAAAATTTGCAGCAAGCCACTTTTTAATGGAAATGGCTATCTATTTTTCAATTAATGATACTATTTCTAGGAAAAAAATGTTCGTTTCTGTAGTGCAAGACCTTACTTCACTTTGAGGTAAGTGTAAATTAATTCTCCTGTCCTGGAAAACATTTCCGTTCTATACCTGCTGTGCCATTTTTCCCTCTGCATGGTAAAAAGAAAACTTTTGGGAGATTTTCATGGTCCTCCCAGGAAATGCGTCCAGACAAATGAGGCAACAGGTCTTTTGGGCAATAACCTAGCCATGAGTGCCCTCATCTGGCACTCAAAGAAGGAAGGAATGGCTTTGCCTTCATCTCATGTGCCAGATTTCTGAACAACCACAGAAAGAAGGCCACAGCAGGTCAGCTATGCCAACCAGGGCTGTTCATTAACTGTTCACTAAGAGACAGGATGTTTCAATATGCCAAAGGTCAATTTTCCTGCAACACTGGGTAACAAATCTTTGTATTAAAATACTTGATAATTCAAATGCAGAAAGGAACAACAACAAAAAAATGCTCTTACAGTTCCATAGCTCCTAAAAATATCATGTCTGTAGTTTCCATGCCAGATAAAAAAATCATATTGAACTTCTATCACTGGCAACCTAAATTAACATTGCAAGTGCTGCTTAACAATGGGTACCAGGCACAACATTTTTAAGCAGAGATCTGAGAGCTGTCAGAGAAATTTAAGTACCATTTTGATGTCGTCATCCTCTGAAAACCAATAGAAAATTATCAGAAAATTACCAAGTACCTCAGAATTCCTTAGCTAGAATTCTTAGCTAGAATTCTTTCTCCCCGCAGTAGAGAACTAAGAAGGTAAGAAGGTAGCCTCCCCTTCCCAAAAAAAAAAAATTCATTGACATCTACAGGACAAACTGAATTTTGCTTTCTTTTCAAGAACTGCTTCAAAGACTGCTCTCACTAGGATAATCAAGCTTCTCTCTTAAACTAGATTTACTGTGATGTCACACTGTTAGCTATCAGGAAGAGAGCTTTGGGACTGATACAATGGGATTTTCTGGCATGCCCAGACTGTTAAATAAAGGTAGGAATAGATTTAAAACAAGAGATGATAAATTTTGCAGAGTAGATGTTCACAATCCCCCCCTCTTCCTTTACCTATTCATGCACATTCTGAATGCTTTCATCTGCTCAAAAGAGGTGATTTTCAGAAGAGGACTTGCATGGGTTCTCAACATAAATTCTCAAAGTGGAGAAGAGATATCACCAAAATCACCACATTATACCATATTTGATAATTATGTATCTGCTAGAATAAACAGAATAAATAAACAATCTCTTAATACTGCCATTCACATGTTCTACTCCGTCAAAAATACATCTGACTTTCTGGCAAAAATCATTAACAAGGTCTCAGTCAGCCTTACCCAGATCCATCCTGAACACAGTTTTATGCCTGGACATGGGGCTACAGCAACATTTACTGGTGTATTTCAGAGATCCTTACCTGTGCAGGTCACACCATGCAATAAAATCATAAATGCCACTCCTGGAGGAAAATCGCCTTCAAAGTTTTATTACAATTTTGTGTAGGGAAATGTGGTTCCCTAAATCACCACACAACTTCAACCTTACTCATTGTCACAGTATGAATTACAAGAGTGTTAATAGTGGCTCTGATATGCTTCTTAATTTTCCTTTTAGAGTCAATACAGAGTGTGGAAAAAGCAAAAAAAATATTGTTTCAAAAAAAGCCTCACCAGTATGAAAGAATGCAGAGCAGATTCTTTATAAAAAAAAAACCAAAAAATAAAACAAACAAACAAAACCAACCAAAGTAACAAAACCCTGCCCAAAACCTGTCTGATTGTATTTGCTACATATAAAGCCATTGAGAGGGCTGACAGTAAATGCCTAGATAGAGCAAAATTGGAAAATCTGCAAGGAGTAGAAATTCAAAAATGCCTTCTAACACTCCATAGAAAGGCAAGAAGGAGAAAAGTGATATTTCCTTATTTAGTTTGTGTCTTAGGGCTTTTTCTCCTGGGGAGGCATGATCTGGTACTACACCAGTGTAAGCATCTACTTTTTAAATGTCGGGGTTTATACTTAAAAAACCCCACTTTTACAAAACCATAAGGGTGATCCCTTTGTCACTGAAAAACACAGGTGTCACCAGGCAGGCTTAGGCAGAATGACAGAATTAAATGACAGTATAAGCAAGCTCTGAAGTTGTGACAGGGCTGTAAAGGGTCTACCCAGGAGCAAACACAAAACCTGTGTCAAAATGATGCTGCAGCTGACACACTCGTCTTCATCTCTTAGCTGGCCTAATCAGCTCAGCAGTGGTGTCATACTCTGTCTCCAAACTGCTTCCCATTTCCAGCTTGGGCTATTTCCACTACCTCATATATCTCTGCTGAGTTATGGAGAGGCCCTCCGTGCTGTTCCAGCGGGGAAAGCAAACTGAGAAGACAGGGAATTATCCCATGAGCAACCAAGGGTCAAATTCTTCCTAAATTGTTTACAGTCAGCTAACATCAGGAATACATCTGTCACTCTTTCCATCCAAATTGTTTTTTATAATGTTGCTGACAGGCACGTCTAGCTGTTACATAATGAACGGTCTTTTCCATCATTAAAAAGCAAATTTAAAAAACACAGCAAAGTTCCTTTCTGGATATGTTGTTATACAAACATGCAGCTTGTTTTTCAAAAGTGAAGAGATAAACTAGATTACTCCCTTTATACTTTTTAATTCACATGTTTATGAGGATAAGACTACCTAAAGGAAAATTTGCAGTATTTTGAGTAGTGTGGAGAGTGCCGATGAGGAGGGTAATTTTTTGCGCACAAGTTTGCCAAGGCACAGGCTGCAGTTACCAGAGAACACAAAACAAACTCCAAACAGAAAAGCACATCTAGTTAGCAAAATGCATTATTAATAGGAACAGCACTGGAATAACAGGCAAAACCATATGTGAGGGAGATTGTCGCTTGGGAAGTCACAGCAGTTCCCACCAGAGAGCTCTTCTGTTTTAAAGTATTATACCAGGACAGCAGTCAAACGCAGTTTTGTGGAGAATTAGGATGATCTAATATTAGAATATTAGTTGTTTGCATTCCAGGGTATGTGTAACCAGAAAAACGGAGACAGATGCAAATTTATTTTCTGGTGTTCTAAATTGGATAGCAGGGATCTAGGCCTGTTCTGCTCTTCCAGGTCTGGTCCAAATGATGTACAGCCACATTACCAGCAAACCTTCCCCAAGTAACATAGCCCACTTACTATGTGAAGCACATCTCTTCAAAGATCATCGCTCAGTGTAAGGAGCTGGATCTTCTGAGGCACGTCTTCACATGTGTGGATTGAAAGCGTTACTTTCAATTGTTCCTCTAGCTTGGTACGCATGCTCTGGATAGTTGTACCTTTGACTTGGAGAAATTACAGCTGCTTTTTGCATTCACATCTTAAAAGTCCTCAATATAGACAATGTAAATTAGATCCTTCTGAAAACATGTAATCTATTACAGATTTATTTTAATTTCTTTCTTTGAATCTAGTCATGTGCCATGAGTTGATCATGGGCAGTAAAGGTATTGAGCCATAACTTGCTGGTCTAGGCCACCACTGTTCACCTGAGGCAAATTCAATGTATTGCTTTAATGATGAGATTATCAGAGAAAGCAGGAAAACGGCTGCAAACAGACTTGCTGGGGAACACCTCTGATCTCTAGTGGAATTTTTTCCTCTCCAAAACTGTGCCACTGTTTCTATCTTTCTGACATTCCTGGTTGGCATTATTCAAGACCTCATTTTCCAGCAGTTTCAGCAGACTATCCTGTCTTTGCTGTCTTTTCAGGATTGATGTATAATTTTTCAGTTATTTCAAACACTTTCCCTTCTCTTTCATCTCCCTGAATTAGTAAATGTTTTGTTTTGATTAAACCCAAACTTCTAGTCCAAATTGATATGCGTGTCTTTTTCTTCATAGCAGCATTTCCCAAGACATGGGGTATTAGCACTTTGTTTTCTTCACTGTGCATTCTGCTGTCCTTAACATTCCTCCATCTCATGACAAATCCTCCTTTACTCAATCTTCTTTTTCCTGTATTTATTGCCATCAGTGAAGTTTATAGGACCAATTTGCCTGCTTCCACCATTTCTTTCACAACTTTTGTTTTCTGTGCCAGACTCAGTGCAGGATGACTGGTTTCTGGGCAGCATTCTTCACTGACTCCTTAATTTTTTGCTGTATGCCAGGAGTTTTGCCTAAGAGCAGGAACTCCTGGAGGAATTTTGGTTAACTGGAATAAAACAAGTGTGGAGTTACAGAACTGGATGGTAAAATACTCTGTGTAGAAGCAAAAAGTTTGTAAACATATCCCCATTTAAGACAATGTGGATCTACACAAAATGACAATTTCTCTTTCATTGATTAGAAGGAAAACTATTACATTTCAACAACGATGAACACACTTATTAGGATCACTACGTAAGCATAGTGGGAACTATTTTTCTTTTTCTATTATTTTGGACTATCTACCAGAGTTGAGTGCATGCTTAATATTTAGCTCATGTTCTGAATAACCTCACAATACAGATGAAAGATGATTTCCCAGCCATTCCACATTCCTAGCAAAACACTCCGTATACAACGGAAGTTGCGGACCCTCTCTGTGGAAGAGCTAAATCACCCTCTGTCTGAACAGTCATGATTCACCTTTCCTTGCGTCTCCTCAGCGCACAAACATTCTGGTCCCCGCGCTGAGTGCAGGGGGCAGGCGGAGCTCGCTCCAGTCCTCGCGTAAACGGAACTGCCTGGGACAGCTGATGAGTGGCCGTGGAGTGGAGTCACTGCTGGGAACCCACTCTCCGAAGAAGGAGACTCACCATGGTGTGTTTGGGGGTGCTGACAAGTCTTCCCACCAGGGCTGTTCTTCCTGACTACGAGAGCAAATCTTTGGGGCTTTGTCACTGAGGCTGTTTAAGCAATTAATATACGAGCAGATACATTTTGAATTGGAAACTGGACCCATTCCAAGCCCATCTTTGTAAACCAGGGGTTAATGAGATATGCCAGAGGTACCCTTAAACACCTCATGAGTGCCGTATGCAAATTAGATAGAGCACATGATGTTTTTCTCCTCACAGTTATATAACAGGCTTTCAAACACATCTCCCTTACAAATTTTTCATAAAGCGCAATGTAATGCTTTGCCCAGAGACAATGACTATAAAGCTTAGATCGTTAACAGCAAAATCCACATTGTGGCTGAAAAGTGATAAGGTATTTCAGGATCATCCTAGTTTTAAAATTTACCAGGGTAAATTCATCGCAGTGGGAAATCCATATGTTGATTACACTGAATAGAGAAAACCTCTTTGGCTAAGAAGGACCATGGCAAAGATATGATTTTCAAGAAAAGCCTATTCAAAAAGAGCAGACTGGTATGATATTTTCTTTGTTTTAAACTTTTTGTATCTATCATATGTATGCAAATATCCAGCGTCTATACTTTCAGAGCAAGGCAACGTGGCATTATTTAAAATAAATAAATAAATAAATAAATAAATAAATAAATAAAATTTATGGCTATGATTTTGTACTCAGAAAAATTCAAATAAGACCATTAATGAAAATCTTTCCTCTTTATAAGCATGCTTTGTTTAATTTAACTCACTGGCATTAAGTCCTCTTTTGTAAAGGAATATTATTTATATAGGCACAATGGCATCATTNAAAAAGCAATTGTAGCCACTAATCTGTATGTCTTCTATTTTCTAAATCAAGTAGACATAAAGCATTAATGACTTTTCTCCCTCAAAATAAATTGGCTCAATACAGAAAAGCATCCGTATAGATCAACTATAAAATGTTTAGTTTGAACAAATCCGTGTGAAGTTAAAAAGTTCATGGTTCTGCCACTGGGGCAGGATTACCCTGTGTGTTGATGGAGGCTGGGAAGTATCAACCCCACCCAAAACAAGATGGGGCCTGAACAAAACCTTAACCAGATGGTGACTTTTCAAAATAAAATAAAATAAAATAAAATAAAATAAAATAAAATAAAATAAAATAAAATAAAATAAAATAAAATAAAATAANAAAATAAAATAAAATAAAATACTTGCTGGCTGTGTGACATCCCTGAGGTCTCTGTACTTTTTGTGCAGATGATAGAGAGAACAATAAGTGCCCACACAAAATTTTCTTCATTGTTTCACCTCTCACAGTAATTATATGGAATGTCTGTATTTTATAGCATCCTTCTGCTTAGGCTTAATGAGGTTTCAATATCAATCTCTATGATAAAAAGACGGAATCAAGTATTTTTCCTTCCATTATTGGGACTAATAAAAGTTGTCATGTCAGAGTGTCAGCTTTGCCAGGGCTCTCAAACTTCCTGCTTTTAAATGTACTAGTAATTCAATTTCTCTGATTTGTCCTTATCTTCCATGCACATTTTAATATTCTAATCTTCTATCATTAAAAAAGGCAATGGTTAGCAAACATTTCAATTTTGGTAAGCACTTCTGACTTAACAAAATTTTTTGTCTTGGCCAAACACCTAGCTTGACTAATAATATCTTTGAAATGTATTTGAAATATTTTTTCTGTTAGTCTGAAGTTTTTCTGTTAGTCTGAAGTATTTATATCATGACAAAAAATAAAGCAAAATTACATTACTGCACACCAAATCATGAGGTCCTTTCTTAATTGTTACCTGACAATGAGTGTGATTAAGTAGAAATTCACAAAAATCCTTGGGGATTTAAAAGTTGTATTTATTTAAATGATAGAGTTTAAGTTATTGCATAAGCTATTTTTAATAGTCCAACACTGCATTTTATCTGTGCTTGCATTTTATCTCTGGGTGATATTCATGTAAGAGTGTGGCAGAAGGTCACGTTCATTAGACTGTTTACTTATTACTCTTGATACTCAGAGATAGAGATGGTACAAAGAATGGGCTCTTACTACTTTGCAAAACTGCAAAAAATAAAATGGAATTTAGTTCCTGTTGCAAATGTGTTATGGTATGCATTTATTTTTGTCCTTGCTTTTGTTGTCCCTATTCAGTGACTAATGTGTTCATTGATCGGAATATGCTTAAATAGTACTTTTCAATGTTTCTTTCAATAAAAAGGGGTATCAATTCTTGCTATGATTTTGATACAGTTGATCTGTTGAGAGTTTATGATCTCCAGTGTGTAACAGAACTAAATTCTGTCTTCTATTTCCATTTCTACTTTCAAGCCAAGATGAACTTGAAAAAGTAATGTTGTACATACAGTCCATGTCCAGTAAGCCTACAATTAGAAATAGAGTAAGAATTACAGTAAGAACTACAATTACAACTACAAATCCAGGAACAATGCAGTAAAATGTATCATCAATTTACATCCACACACAGATCTCCCTTTGATCTTTAGTGCTCTTTAGTAGCATTGCCTGTCTTACACTTAAATACAGACTTACTATGTTGGTCCCAGGCTACAGCCCAAGAGTTGAGCTAGGACACACCATGATCAGGTATGTGGAGTTAGAAGCTACCTTAACTTTTTTCCCCCATAAAATATTTGGAATTTTTTTCCACTTCATGCAGCTGAGTTTGGCCATTGCTGTTACACTTACAGGTATTTTTCACTCTTACACTTATTGACATGTGAGCTTGAGCCCTGGTCATATGAATTTGAGGAGTGTTACCCACACAGCTTTCTGGGCTTTGAATTTGGCATGTCATATTTTCTTACGCATACCTTGGCATAAACCCCCAAATGGCATTTTAATAGAGTTCGTGTCTACATGATGTGATTTCTTAGAGGGTCCCCTCTAAAATAGAATCTTCAACAACCCATCCAAATATTGAAGTTAAAAGTGTTTTAGCAATATGGCAACTGCCTCACAAAAGAGCTTCTGTTCAGTGGTGACACATTAGGTGTATCCATCCATGCTTTGACATTTACCCAATTTCATCATCACAGCAGTGAGTGCAGCATTGCCAGTGGACTGCTGGGGATTTGAATGGAGACAGAAGCTTTAAAGGAAGCCATCCATGAGGGGGAAAAAATGAAGCAGTGGTTTGGGCAGTTGTTTTCCCAGCTGTAGACCAGGCCAGGCATTGATGTACCTGTTAACTTAATCTTATTAATCCTTCTCACACCATAGAAACACTTCTGTAGTGTGCCAGGCACACCCAGAGAGACACAGGGTGGCTCAATCACAGAGATGGAGATGTACCCTCTACTGGGAAGAGGGCAGCCAGTGGAGGAACTGTTAGGACATGCTGCTTCATACCAGGTACCAGAGAACTCTGACATTCAAGATTCCCACTTGATGTCAGTCTCAGGAGTCTGGAGGTGAGCCCGGAGGTAAGAGCTGAAACAGGCACACTATCCAGGCTTGCTGAACATGGCAGACAGTGAATGAGTCCTTTTCTCTGCTAACATTTGTGAAACCCTCTTCTCCTCTTTTCTGAGTTAGTTTAGATTTTATAACTGCTATACAAGTATAATGTTTAAGCCTTTATGTGTTTTCCTGAAATGATATTTATAGCTGGGAGTAGCTGCATAAACTTTGTTTACTTTCTACTCTACAATAATGCCTACATTCTCCAACTGCTGCTCTTGCTTTAATGCTCTTTTGTCCACCTGAAAGTGCAAAAACTGTCCAAGACCTGGCCCACAAGTAGGTTTACTCAGTTCAGGCACAGGCAGCTCACTACACTATGTCAGCTCCTGGGTGCCACAAGGCAAGACCTGAAGCAGCAGCATTCCAAGAGAAGTACCTGGTAGAAGCAGCAGCTTCTGAATCCCCAGAACAATGGCTGTTTCAAACTGCAATTTGGCAAAAGAAAAAGTAGCATTGATAGTATGATCACCTGGATTGTTTGCCAGGCTGCCTCTCTCAGATCCATACAACTCCTAATCATGTTTCACCTCTATGTTATGAAAGAAAAATATAATCCAGGAACCCTCCATTGGCCTCACTGTATACTACATCTTCCAGAACCATAAACTTCATAACAGTTTCAGATACATAAACCCAGTATTCTGATGCTGTTGATTATTGTTGTGATCAGGAAAGGGATTAAGATGATGGTGTTTGAGGGTCTGGGGGTAGAGAGGGCCTTGGGTCTTTTTAGGTTTTTTTCAGAATTTAAATTAGTTCATGAAGACTTAATTTGTGGCAGAGGCATTCAGAAATGGTTTTTTTTGCAAGTCAGATATAAGTATTTGGATTTCAGGTACCCACAATGACTCATTTTTGAAACCTTCTAAAAAACGGAAACTCCCTGAAAACACCACTGTCTTGATTTTTGTTTGTTTGTTTGTTTATTTGATTGTTGGGTTTTTTAAAGTGTAAATTAGCAGCAGCCTAGGAAAACCATAGATTCAGCATCCTCACATTTAAAAAGAAAAAATCATTACCCCCAATCAAGTTTAATTAAACTAACAGAAGAGTTTACAATGCAGAAGAAATAGGTCAGGAAGGAATAATATAAAACAAAATTTTATCTTGAAAATAGTCCAGGAAAAGCAAGACAAGTCTAAACTCGGTAATTAATGATATCAGGGAGAAGATGGGATTCTGCAGGGTTGAAAGTCATGGGAAAAACAAGGGCATTTGTTATCTAAAC
Organism: Sinosuthora webbiana; assembly: GCA_013397395.1. Lineage (NCBI taxonomy): Eukaryota > Metazoa > Chordata > Aves > Passeriformes > Sylviidae > Sinosuthora > Sinosuthora webbiana. Next base: position 300,199 of record VXBN01014468.1, on the reverse strand, counting down.
ATAGCTGCAGAGCATTTCTCTTGGTTGTTTTGTGAGGAAAGTTGCTTTTCCACACGGAGTTTGTGGTAGAAAGAAGATGCTAGGCTCTAGTCTTGGCCTTTTTGCATGTACTACTCACTGGCCAGTAACTTTCTGAATAATACAAACTATCCATGCACCCTTTTAAAAGCTTGGCTTTCCAGCACTTGGAGCAGAAGTTCCAACATAGCTGCTTTGTAGTGCTGACCACTCTTTCTGTATAACACAGAGATATGGTTCTTACTGACTGATGTTGGCATCTAGAGCTTTACATTGGTTATTATTTTCAGTAACTTCTCAAGGGTCATTCTATAACCAATAACCCATAAAATCAAATGGGTTTATCTTGTCTAGTTACTCCCTGTCTTTTGATAAAATTTCAAGAGTTTTAGTTACATCACAGCAAACTTCCAGCAATTTTACCTTGTGTCAGCACCTAAATGCAGAATTTATTATGTTATCCCATCTTACGTAGCAAATATTCTTACAATCATTTTTCTTAAAATCAAACTACTTAGGATGTTGGTTCTTGAGTGCAATTACACTAAAAGAAAAGTAGTGACTTCTGGGGCAATAAAATCATTCCCAAGCTCTGCAAGGGGAACTGGTCAAAGAAATACCCATCGAGTGAGTTCAGAAAAAATCTGCTCAGCCTTTGAAGATGGTCATTCAATCTTGAAAAGCACTTTGATCAATTCTGTGAACTCATATGTCAATTATTTCATCTTGGGTTCTATGGTAATGAACGTTTTCCACTCAAGTAATGTGGTAAATCTCTTCCCTCTGCAGCTAAATTTCCCTGTTTTAGAGGAGTTGAAAACTCTGTATTTTGCAGTATGTGCATGAGTTCTGCTTTTGGCTTCCTGAGGTTTCTGTTCCTGCTGTGTGCTGCAAAACCTTTTCTGCTGCTTCCAGCTCCTTCTCTGGTTTCTGCTGTGATTATAAAACCACTAAGGATATAGCTGTCAAATTATAAATGGATATCTTGATTGTTTTACTCTTTGACCCTGCCTCATGCTGTCCCATTTTCCTTCTGAGTTGTTTAAGCATGAAATGGTGGTTGTTTACAAAACAGACCCACTCGTATTTCCATGCACTGATTCAGAGCTTTGCCGCACATCTGTCTCTGTGTCAGCCTGAACCCAAAGTCAGACGAGACACTGGAAACAAGCCCTTGTGGCCATCACAGACCTGCCAAAGACAGGCACAGCTTTCCTGTGGTACTTCAGCAACATGAGCAGACAGCTGCAGGAATTCAAACATTTGAAGCAAAGTCCTCTACGCTTCATACAGACATTTCCTCCTCGTCCACAGAGATAAACAAGAAATTGCCCTGAGGAAAATGTGATCTCAAGGTAGGACTGTATTTAAGGAGAATGAACAGCAAGTAGGCAGCTGCAGGGCAGATAGACTGAGGGTAATCAGAAAAGACCAAATAATCCAATTTATTCTCAGAAGAATGAAGACCAAAAATGAGCCCATATGTAGCAGCTTGGGGAAGCCATGAGGCAGACAGGCTAGACTGAAGCATCTGCTAGCTCTTGGAAGGGTGGACAGTTTTCACACACTGGAATAGCTGACCTAAAGGATCTGGTCTCCTCCCACTAACTTAGGTAAAAGAGAAATAACACTGCCAACTTTTTTGTTTCCTTTGTGCTGTATAATTGTCACAAATGAAGTCTTTTTCAGCAGAAAAATAGGCAGTTCCTGAAATCTAAGTAGCAATTTGTGCTCATAACTTGAGTCAGATTGTTCTAGCCCAAGAACTGCCAAGAAAGCAGGTCTGTCTATCTCTCTCAGACAGAGGACATTCATGACTGAAACCAGTATCATGTCTTCTGAGATGGCCGGTATATCTCCAGAAAAATGCCATTATTTCAGTTCCCTTGTGCTGTTCTCACACAGGAGAAAATGCCTATAGCAGCTTGCCTTGCTGCAGCCCTGACAGACCTATTAGGGGGAAACCCTGTCCTGCTTTGTGTTGAATTTACTCTCTAGGGTTCAGGGGCAAGCATAAAATAACAATAAACCCTTCCTTGCCACTACCTTATGACTTGGCCCCTGTGGAGACCTTGGGGCCTACACGCACATTTCAAATCAGAAAAAATGGTCTGTGGCTCCTTTCATTCACCACCATTGCTGCTACTGCTGCCAGGGAGTATAGGTATCTGTTGCCTTTTCACAGAATCACAGAATGGTTGATGGGTGGAAGGGATGCCTGGAGATTACCTGGTCCAACCTCATGCTTTGGAAGGCCACCCAGTGAAGGTTGCCCAGGACCACATTCAGATGACTCCTGATTGTTACCTCTTTTTCTGTCACTGGGGGTCACTGGAAAAAGCCTGGCTCTGTTGCTTTTGCACTTTACCTTAATGTATTTATAAACATTGATAATACCTTCCCTGAGTGCATTGGCTGCATGCAGGTAGTTTCTTCCTCTTCCAAAACCTCACCCAGTATTAGATCGGTCTGCCCTAGTGGCTGACACTTTTTCCCCCTCACTAATTTTTCTCTCATATTCACTCGCAGGAATTTTGAGGGAGTACATATTCCAGCTTTGTTTGTTTATCCCATTGACCTCCTTTAATAGCTTATTAATAAACAGACCATTCTTTCAGCATTGCTTTCTTCAGTGAATAAAATTACCATGACAGCATCCTGTAGGAACTAAGCACAGAACAGAAATTTCTTTGTGTTTCTTCTCTTTAAGCTGTCACCTGAAACACCTCAGGCCTGCAGCAACCTCAATTCAGGATTACCAGAGCCTACTCAGCTGAAATAAGACTCTACAGGTTCTTATTATCAAAAATCACCTTCTCAGAGCTCCTGACTGCTTCCTCTCCGACCCAGTAAAAATCAACAGCAAGGAAAAAAATACAAGAAACCCCTGCAGCAACACAGAAACCAGATTATGTGATGGCAACAAGGACAAGCCCCATCAGAGGCAGACGTGATTTTGTAGGTAAGTAGTTACAGCTGTGTCAGAACTAAACCCAGAGGCATGGATGGCCACATATCACACAGACATTTAAAACCAGGATGTACCAGGTATCAGATACTTAAACACTGACACAAGCATTGGAACACCAGTACAGACAGCGTTCAAAGATACAGCAGCTTTCCTTCTGAGGTTGGTATTTGTATTCTTAGGAGGGCAAGATAAATTAGATTAATATCTACAAAATGATAAAATATCTTAATGCCACTAGAGAATTTTACTTTCAGCTGCCTGAATCACATGTCTAGGATGTGTTTTCACTCTTTCAAGACTTGCCACAGTTAGCATACTGAGTATTTGCTAAATCCAAAGCAATGCACATCTTGAAATTAGTGGAGGAGAGAATGTGGACCTTAATAATAGAGTCTCTGGGATATAATAACTATACTTCCTTTCCTCCTCCAAATTATCATATTGAGTATAATCGCTCCTATTAATTCTGCTTGTTTTGGGAATAAATCAGCTTTGTAAATTCTCACAACTGGTGAGTGCTTACTTCATTTTGCATAAGTTTTGTGTAGTCAGATCTATTTATTTGTTGTTTGCTTTTGTTAGGTTCTTCCCAGCGTGAAGACATCTTGTTCTTGGAGTGCTGAAATATTGGTGAGCAAAGAAATGAAGTGTTACTGTCAGTCATCAATGACTAAAACCTACAGCTTCTGGCAAAATAAATTTGGGCAGAAATTTGACAATCAACTTTTCCAACAAGAGTTTATGTCTGATGCTGTGTGGAACAGAAATAAAGTAACAAATATTTCTTGTTCAGTATTGTTCATTTTCATCACCTTCATGTGTGGTTGTTGAGGCTTTTTTAGTTAGTGAAAATGCTCTAGTAACTAAAACAGTTCCTAGGGTTTGCATAGCAAAGGATGTTCCTACTGTATCCTGTCTTTCAAATAGCTACATACAAACTTTACTATTTGACTGAAGAATAATGTATATGGTAAAGAGTTACCATTAGAAATACAGCTTTTTTATACATTTTTAAACTATGCCCTAAAAATTAATTTAGAATGTGCTATTTAGAGTAATTGAGGAAATGAACTTTTCCACTTCTTCCTTTGGACCTTTCTTCTCTTGGTTACCTCATAATGACCAATGCTCAAAAACACATTTACTGACTTTGGGATAACTTTCCTTCAGTTGAAGCATTCCCCATGGGAAGTGGTGTTATGAGTGGAATAAACATTCAGAAAGTCTACTGGAGCACAATTTTATAGTTATAAAAATAATCTACAATAGAAAGATAAATCAAACCTGACTTAGTGTTGTACATAGGATGAGTAATTATGTAGATTACTCTTGTATGATACACATCAATCATAGAAAAACAACACCAGAAGTGAACATTATATAAATAGAGTCTCTTGCGCAGTGCTTTCTTATATCCAATCAAGTTTTCAGCCCTTCTTGTTCCCCCTTCTCCAAGGATATCTAATCTTGATTGCCAAAGGCACACAAGCACCACTGGCAAGGTCTTCCAATGATTACTTAGCCTCAAAAGGCTAAGTAATCATTGGATTACAAAACATATTTTTGCATCTTTAAATGTCAAGATACAACTTCCACATCTTGAATTTTGAGTCTAATGGAAAGATACAACTTCCACATCTTGAATTTTGAGTCTAATGGAATGAAAAGCTGTCTTTTATCAAATTCATGTTCCAGAATCAAATATTTATTAACATACTCCATTGTTCATTGTTCAACATTTAACAGATAAGGGACAGAACACCTTTAGTATTTCCATAGGAAATGTGGTTTCCAATTCCATCATTATTATGATGGCTTTTCTTTGTTGATTGATAAGCTCTTATACTGATACTAAAACTGGACACCACATTCACAAATTATGTACTACAACAGCCAAATACAGAAGAAATATCTATGGCTTTCATGATTCCTGTTCACACCTTTCAGGTCCATATTCTTCCAACTCATTACAGCTTTTTTTGGGAGGGAACAAGGTCACATTCAGCTGAATAGTCACTATAATATCCAGGTTCCTCTCATTTGTCACAGTTTTCCAAAATCAGATCCTTCTTATCTTGCATTGCCCAAATCCCTTCCACTTAATTTTAAAATTTGAAATATAAGATAATTGGAGCTAGAAAACTAGCTCTATCCACATTAGATTAAGGTCACCTTGCACAGATAAATCTTTGTTGCTATTAATGTAATGTTTTATTCTAGCACTTCAGGCACTCCAGACCATAGAAGTAGTAAGACTCATTAATGGATAAGTGGAAGGATTGTAGTGGGTCCTTCTACCTAAACATCAATGCACTGACGTTCAGATACTCAAACACCTTCAGAAATCTGTATTGGTCACTGAATTAATTCTGAACACCAGAATTAATTAGTCAAAAATAGATTGTAGTTCAACAAGAATAAAAAGAAATTAACATAAAGAGATTAAAATCTATTTGATGTCACTCTAGACCTAATTGTAGACTAATAAGTGCACCATTCTATCAAGTTAGCATTAATTATCAAAGGATCTGTAAAAAAAGAGACCATAGAAATAAGAAATGAATACAGTTTCTCCTGTCTTTGTTAAATTGTCATACTATGTACTTGAACAAGTGATGATTGTGAATTCCCATCAATTTTTACAGAAAAAAAAAGTTATTCCTAAATAAAATTACTCCTGTGCGTGAATGTGTAAATATGTTTTAATGTGCAGGTCAGATGAAACATTTTACAGGACAAGGGAAAGAACAGTCTTTGGGTCAAATTTATCTTGGTCTCATATGAAATTTTCTCTGCCATTAATCTCTTGCTTACTACATATTCCTTGAGATTGATGCTTCTGCCTCCCATTCAACTGTTCTTAGATCACAGCCTTTAAAGTCATCTTGCCCAGAACCTAGCAAAAAAGTGAAGATGCTGATTCAGTAACTAATTTTTACTTAAAAGCAGTGTACCTGGACAGGTGCTACTGAAAGTGCAAATCTGAAGAAGAAATCATGGGAATACTCACGTTGAGACAGAAAGATGTCTCAGTCCTGATCAGATATCATGGAACGGTTGCACGTTAATTAAACATATATTAACATTGCAGTGGCATGGCTATTATGTGACTTCTATAATCTTCTTTCTGTCCTTCTGCCCCCACCCCTCTTTTATCTTATCTATCCAGTCTTTCATCTGTACTGTCCTCAGGCCTCAATACCCTGTCTTGGCTACCTAGCAAATAGATGAAATGTTTACTGCTGGTGTTTACACTGCTTCCAGCTGTCTTGAATGACAACGATGTTAATTGTAAGTGATGAATCAGAGATCAGATATTAGTCAGCAAATATATTCCTGCTATTTGCACAGCAATACTGATCTAAACTCTAACCTGCTCATTTCCTGCCTGGCGTTAATGAAGCATCTGAACCCTGGATGAACCCTGAGGTTCCATTCCATTGAGCTGTTTGTAGAAGGATGATCTTCCCAAGTACATTAGAAATTCACAGGGCAGAATATGTTGAAAATAAATCTCTTGGAAACCAGTATTCTCAAATCATATTGAAAACATATAATTTTCTCTGAAGTAATTGAGTGACAGGCACAATAAAAACAAATTAAATAGTGTTTATAAAAGGAATGTTTTTGTTTACTTGTTAGGAATTGAAAAAATCATGTTTCTAAGCCACAGCTTGAGGAGTCAATGTCAACTTCCTCTTCTTTACAGAACATAAGGTCCACAAAAAATCACTTTGATTTGCTGGTGTTGGCATAAGGCAAATATGCTATGAATACATCAATGAAAACTCCAATATAAAAATATTTGCATGTTTTCTATGAAAGTCATAACTACATTATGGCAGGATGGATCTATCTAGTAAAGCATGATAACTGGTGACTCTTATGCCATGCTACACACATACTGACACAACATCTGTACTACTGCAACTACACAACACTTCATCTTCTGTGACACTATTTCAAAACACATTTCTTCATAAGAAGCTGCTGCAGAACTGTTCAACAGTGTCTCCTTAAAATATTGCTGGTAAGGTTTTTAGTAGGATTATATTGGAGGAAATATTCCACAGGCATTTGAGTTCTGGACATGTAACTATCTTTGAAATGAAACAGAAATTTAAAAAAACCATCCAAACAAACACATTTTGGGTTCAAAATTTCAGGTTGCCCCAGGGCTCTTGAGGAGTTTTCAAATATGCATCATAATACAGATTTGGAACAAAGCTAACAAGAAAAAATTCTGTCCAAACTCAAAATATTTAATTTTGAAAATAATTTTTGTCTTTTCCCAACACAACCTAAACAGTATGATAAACTTTAATCCATTTAAAAAAATTGGTTCATTTGAAATATATGATGACATACTATATAGATATCAAAATTTCTCTGATCCAATGAAATTTCATCTTTATGGATTATCTATTCCAAAAATGTTGGAGAGATTCTCTGCTTTAATATTCCTTTCTCTGCTCTCTCCGTAATTTCTTTATACCTAGCTGCAGATGATGCCTGGATACCTTAACTTATAAATATTTATATTTAGGTTTAAAGGAACAACAGTGACTTCATTCACAGTGAGTTAATTTTTCTGGTTGCCACAAAAGCCCTCAGACAAACTTCTTTACAGTTGCCTAGAATAGCACAGGACAGTTGGAGCAGGACTGCAATGTTACATTTTCATGACTTATTTCAAAACTGGTGCTTACCTAAATTATTCATTATTCTAATGAGAGGGTATAGAGAAACACATGATTAGCATAAAGGGCTAGGATGTTTTAAAGTTGAAAGAAGGAGGTGGAAATAACTTAGTTTTCTAGATAAGTGAGAATAAGCAGAGCAAATCAAAATGGTATGCTAGGTGGTAAGATGGTCTGAGCAGGAAGATGACGCTGCTGAGCTGGCAGGTAAGTCAGGTGAGAATGCAGCAGAGCTGAGTTACTCTGGTACATAAGGGTAAAAAGCCATTCTGAAGGAACACACATCAGCTTAGAAACCACTCACCACGTGGTCTTACCTTAGCAATTCTGGGTAAATTTTGTGTTTGCATGCATTTCTTTCTGAAGTTGTCGCCAAAATTATTTGTTCAAAGGTAAGCTCATCAACTATTGAAAGTTGGAGACATGAAGACATTAAGTGTTCACATGCAAGTAATTACACTCCTTTCAATCAAAAATATCAGACTGATTATAAGATAGTGTAGACAAATAACCAACCAAAACACAAAATGGTAGTTATTTTTGATAGAGAAAAAAACTCATGAAGTAATTGATGTTACCCACGTTTTTATAAAGTTTATGCCTGATGTTTCATTACAAAAAACCATTGCAAGTCAATTTGGCTGCTATATCTCTAATATATTTACCAATTACAAAAAGCTTAATAAAGCCTCATGATTTATTTGTTTATAAAATGAACAAATATATCTTCCAGAAAACAGCCAGATGTTTTATCCCTGGCTCTCGTATCTTGAAGTGGTATTGCTCCAGATGTCCTTTGTTGGTTTGACATGACACCAAATTATTTCCTCTTCTAGAGAGAAAAAGGATCAAGCATATGTGGTTGTCACATTTGTGTCCCTTGTGTGAGGGAAGAGGATCGTGAACACAGCAGTCCTTTACTTAATCTGTTCTAGGGATGCTCTCAAATACTATTTTTAAATTGTGTTTATTTATAATATATTTTTGTCCAGGAAAAAGCTATAGAAAAACAACAACAATAAAAACACCCTATCCTTATCTTCATCCAGTTTAAATACACCAGAGGAAGGAAACAATCTAGTAGTCTTCAAATTCATACATGTGGAAATCCAAGGTATTTTTATCACCTTCTATAAGAGGGGATCAGTTAAAGAAATAATAAGAAGAGGGTGACACATCTCCAGGGAACTGCATGAGACAAAGTGTAGACCAGCTTGAAAACATCCATAACATTAAGTTTTCGCGTTTCTCTTCTGTAAGAGTGAGCAGAGTGGCTGCTACACTGGAAGGTCTTGCTGTCATCCAGGGGGAACTTGAAGGGCTGGAGAAATGGGCTGATGGAAGCCTCACAGAAGAGGAAGTGCAAAGCCCTGCACCAGGAGTCCTGGACTGGATAGGAAATAGGAACTGATATTCTGGAAAGCAAGTCTGCAGGAAAAGAGCTGAAAAGGAAGAGGAAAGGAACTAATAAAAGGAAGGTGCTTCCTCCAAAAGTGGATATTCCCACTTAGCTGGACATCCCTACCCAGAATGGCAGGCTGCACAATGGAAGAACAGCCATGACTGAGGCAGCCCAACCATATATTCCATGAATAAAGAAATTAACAACTAACCCAGTGAGTTGTTCTACTAAGAGATACAGAGGCAGTAATCTGTCAAGGATGTATTTTCAAGGGAGGTGTGTTCTGAAAGCCCAGATGAGTTATTACTGAGAAGGTGCCAGAAGCCTAATTAATTCCACTGACTAATACCCACTCTTAGTGTTCCATGTGGGTGCCATAGAGTCAGGGAACTGCACATATTATGGTGAACAAATAGGAGGAACTAGAGACATGCACACACCTGTGTGGGTACGGTATCATTGGCATCACAGAGACTTGGTGGGGTGGCACCTATAACTAGGGTTTTGGAATGGAAGGTTTTAGGCTTTTTAGGAAAGACAGGCTAGGGAGATGAGGAGGGGGTATAGCCCTCTATGTCAATGACAAGCTGAAAAGTATGGAACTTAGCCTGGGAAAGGATGAGGAGCCAACCCACAGCTTGTAAGTCAACATTAAGGGGAGGGCAGGGACACAGTGTGTTAGAGTGGGGATCTGCTACACCCAGGGAGGTGGATGAAGCTGATGAAGCCTTTTGTTGGCCAATAGCAGCTGCCTCACAACTCCTCCTCGTGGGGGATTTCAACCACTCCAATATCTGCAGGAGGGAAAACACAGTATGGCACAAACCATCCTGGAGTTTCCTTGAATGTGTCAACTACAACTCCCTCAGAGAACTGATAGAGGAGCCAGCAAGGAGAGGTGCCGTGCTGGACCCTGTGCTCACCAACAGAAGGAGCTGGTGGGGAATGCAGTGCTCCAAGGCAGCCCTGGCTGCAGTGACCACGAGATGGTGGAACTGGAGATTCTTGGGGCAGTGAATAGGGCACACAGCAAAGTCACTCCCCTGGACTTCAGGAGAGCAGATTTTGGCCTTTTTAAGGACGTGCTTTGTAGAGTCCCATAGGACAGAGCCCTGGAAGGCAGAAAGGCCCAAAAATGATGGCTGAATTTGAAGAATCACCCCTCTGAGCTCAATGCATCCCAACAAGGAGGAAATTCGGCAAAAATATCAGGAGGCCTCCATAGATGGATAAGAAACTGTTGAGTAAACTCAGATAAAAAAACAAATCAGAAGCTGGAAAGTAGGACAGGTGGGTAGCCTGTGAGGAATACAGGGAAATTACATGGGAAGCTAGGGATAAATCTAAGGAAGCCAAGGCCCAGACAGAATTCAGTCTGGTCAGGAATATCAGTCATAACAGGGATCCAGCATGCTCTTGACAGGCCTGAGAGATGCCACCATGCAAACCTCATGAAGTTCAGCAAGTCTAAGTGCAAGATCCTATTGCTGGATCATGGCAATCCCAGACACACCCACAAGTTGGGCAGAGAACTGATTGAGGGCAGCCCTGTAGGGAAGGACTTGGGGGTGGTGGCTGATGAAAAACTCATCATGAGTGAGTGCTCCCAGCCCAGAAAGCCAAGGGAATCCTGGGCTGCATCAAAAGAATGGTGGCCAGCAGGTTAAGGGAGAAGATTCTACCCCTTTCCTCTGCTCTTATGAGATCCCACTGGGAGCACTGCATCAAACTCTGGTGTTCCCAGCATTAGAAGGTCATGGAACTGCTGGAGCAAGTCCAGAGGAGACCACAGAGCTGATAAGAGGACTGGAGCACCTCCTCTACAAACACAGGCTGAAAAAGTTGGGGCTGTTCAGCCTGGAGAAGAGAAGGTTTTGTGGAGACCTCATACAAACCTGCCAGAATCTGAAGGGAGAATACAGGAGAAGATCTCTTAATCAGGAAATATAGCAGTAGGATAAGGAGTAATGGGTACACACTGAAAGCAGGGAAATTTCGGTTAGATTAAATAAGGAATAAATTCTTTACCACTTTACTGGTGAAACAGGTTGCCCAGGGAAGCTGTAGGTTACCAACCCTGCAAGTGTTCAAGGCCAGGTTGGATAAGGCCTTGAGCAACCTGGTCTACTGGGATGTGTCCGTGCACATGGAAAGGGAGGTTGGGACTAGATTATCTTTAAAGTGATTTCCAGGCCTTAACATTCTATGATTCTATGAAATAGAAATATTCATGACTATTGTGTTAGTCTGCCTTCTTCCTCTGATATGAAAGGATGTAATTGAGAGCATGAGTTTTTGCTGAACTTTTCACTTAAAAGTAAAAAAAGTATTCTCCAAATTCCAAAGAGACTCTGAAAATGAGTTCCCACTGCTTTCAGCAAAGGATAAATCTAGCTGCAAACTTGGCAACTGCTTTCCCTTTACCTTTCATGTGAGAAATCATGTGAAAATACAGTAAACCATCAGCTATAACTATATTTGGCCTAGTTCAAATGTCCTGAAATTCCATAATTTATGATTGCACTACATTGGGGATGAGCTTGACTTTCAGGAGACTTGTTGAAATGCTGATTGTTAACAAACCAGTAACAAAATTCTTTACATTAGCTCAAAGATTTTTTCTTTCATGCAACATAGTGCAACTGTGCTATCACAGCCTTGATCTCTGCTTGAGAATTTCCAGTATTTTACAACTCAGAACATATAAATCAGCTTCACCCTAGATTAGTTGTTCTGCCTAATATCAACAGCATGTTTATTTACCCCCAACTCTTTAACCTTGACATGACAGATATAATTTTAAAAAAGAACACACAAGAAACCTCACTGTTCACTTGAGAACTTAGAGAAAATATTAATCAGTGGAAAGATGACCTGCAGTAATGACATTTGGTTAGACATGTCTTTCTGAATACAGATAAAGTAAGAATTTGAGCCATTTATCATAGCAGTGATTGCACTGACAGCCCAAAACACAGGAATCTCCCACAGGAGTTCTTTGAGTTACTTCAGCCTTCTCTCCCACACTTGCTTCATATAAGAAGCAAGTCTTTAGGAAGCACCAAAATTTTGCTAGTATTTATCACTTTCTACACAGAGGGTGACTATTTTTGTGTCTCCCAAAATGTCTACTTTAAGGTTAAGTAAGTTTTTGAGGATGACTGCACCCCAGAGAAGAGTTTATAGTTTTTGTACTCAAATAGTTCCACTAGGAAAACCAGTGGCTACTCAGTAACTCCCTTCCAAGAGCCACTGCACTTTTCATAGTTGGGCCATGTACTTACAACTCCAGGATTTCCAAAACTGCATATCTGTACTAGCAGCTAAAGATGTTTTTACAGATTCAAAGGTCCTTTAAGATCAATTTAAGATCACTTTAAGATCACTAATCAGCACACTTCATGTTAAAAGGAGTCCACAAAAGATACAGATTCCCTCTTATATTTCATCTGCATTTTCATGGTCTTCCTGTTAACTCCTAGCTCTGGGCCATTGGGCCACTGGGTGAAGGCTGTAACCAACAGGGTGGAATGTGAAAAGTGGGAAGCAAGGGCAATGGAGTATTGGTGATACCCAGCAATCACATCAAGCTGAGTTATTGGGTTCTGATGCATCTAAGAGGGAGGTAAAGGGCAGAAATCCTTCCATATGAAATACAGGGAAACTAGATATGTGTTAGGTACTTGACAGCAAGTAAAAACATGTTAAGGTTTGAGCCATTCTGGCCTGCTCAGAAGCAGACCATAAATCCCTCGGATAATTTATCATGGAAAGAACCTAAGAATCTCAGGACTCTAGATGCCTCCTGGGTTAGATTCATGTTGCAAGTAGTTCAGAAGATCTGGAATCTGGGCTTTGGTGCCCCCAGGTCTCATACATTAAGTATCTGAGTCTTTTAGTCCCATCAAATTGTCTTATTATGAACTATGTCTGATTATCTGGTCTCAGTGATGAACGCAATCTGACCTTGAAAGAGATACTTACTGGAACTTTTTTTCTTTTTTTGCATGACTGAAAACTTGGAATGCAGCTCTTCACAGTACAATACACTTGTAGCAAGTTTAGACACTAAAGCTCCTACAGCTGAATTCATGGTTTCCCAAAACCAACAAAAAGAGCAAGAAAAACATTAAGGAAGGTATTAGCCTTATTTCGACAAAACGTCTTGTTGCAAAAGACAACCTGCTGGCTATTTACATTTAGCTGAGGGGCCTTAGTTTGCGTTTACATTATGTATCATGTTATACCTTAATTTCTTCATCCTCTGACCTCTCATTCCACTAAAGAATGCTACAGAAACCACTTCCCACTTCCTTCCGGAAGAGATTTATTATAGACTTGAATATTAATGATGAAGTTAAAAAAAATAAATCCATTGTTACATTATCGTAGTACATGAAAGTTTTGTCTTTCTGTTAACAAAGCAAAGGAAAAAGAAGTCAAAATTATTAAAAAACTACACAAACAGTTGAGTAACCTCAGACATACAAAAAAATTTCCCATCCTTCACTTAAGTTGCAGCTTACCTGGAGGGATGCACTCAAAGCTTTCTAAACCTGTGTTATTAAGCTTACACCTAAATAATGTCTTGGTTTTGTTGTTGTTTAGGCAGGCATGCTAATGTTTTATGGCAGATGTGGTATCCTGCTTGTCTTAGCAAATTTAGCAATTACATTACTTCCAAATGCCATACAGTATCTAGAAGTAAAACCCTGAATTATTGGTTTGTACAACATTTGATGATTTAACCTTGCTACAGGAGTCTGCCATTGGTGATCCCAAGACCAATTAAAAATAAAAAAAATAAAGATATAACCTTTTTTACCTAGAACTTGTTTCCCAAAATTCAGTGATAGATTTCTGAACTTATACAACAACAAAGCTAAACCCACTATGGTGCCTGGAAGTGGTGTTCATGGGAAAAAAAAAAAAAAAAAAGGAAAAAAAAGCAATCCCTGCCACTGATTTTAGATTACATTTTTTCAGTTTATAGATAATTCTATAACCTACTTTCTTATAGTCAGTGTAGCAGAGCTATCCATGCTTTAGAATTGTTCCTATCTTGAGAGAGTTCCAATACACCCGTAGGGAACTGAGCGTACTTTGATTAACTTTAAAAAGGGAATAAAATGGTTATTTCCTAAACTTACCATGATAGAAAAGCAGAGTGAAATATATTTCAAAAACAGAGTGAAATTAATTTCAAAAACAAAATAAGAAAAAGAACCAAAGCCATGTTAGTCTGGGAAACTTTCTAGCAGGAATGAGATGGAAGCTTTGGAACGGCTTGTGGGGAAGATTATTGAGTTTGTCTTTGGAAATCTTTAAGGACATCTCTCAGTAATAATTTTTGTACAGTTGATCCTGCCTTGTGGCCGACGGATAATTTAATGAAGTCCTCAAGTCCCCTCTAGCCCTGATTTTTCTGATTAGCAGATTTCCCCTACATACTCCCATCTTAAATACCACATTATTGTGGAACTTTATCCAATGAATAGTTTTTGTAGTGTCCCTTGTATACAGATTTTGCAAAAAGTCCTTTGCAAATAACGCAGTTTATAAAATATCAGTAACAAAATCTAAATTCACCCTTAAGTATGTATTTTTTTTGTCACACAGGGAAATACAATTTTTCTGAAGGCAATTAACAAGGAGTTGACAACAGAAAACAGATATCAATCTTTTTGATGTAATTTGCTCTCAACTCTCCAATAAACCTAAATTTACTTTTATAAGAGAGGTCTTTTAGTATTTTGTATTTGAATTGCAATTAAACCATCTTTAATAAAACTGAAGACTATTCTTGATCTTTAACAAGATTTTTTCTTAAAGTTTATAATTTAGTCTGTTACTTAGCAGACCTACAGTCTTACTAAACATCAGTTTTGAGGAAATCTTTCACTTCAGAACATGCATAGCAGGCCACCTTTTTACTTCTCCCCTTTCACCATAACTTTATTTTGATTCCTTGGAAACATTAAAGCAAAAGGACAGTAGAAATTGGCTTATATAAATACCATGGCAGTAATTTCGTAATGCAAATGGAATGGGACCGAACAGCATCACAATAAAATTGTTGAGCCCTTTTAGACATTATGCTAATAAACTAACAGTTTCCAAAATTTAATCACAAGAAAATTCTCAAACCTGATCATGATTTTGAAAAGAGTGGAGGAAAACAATTTGTTATGAACTAATATTTAAGTAATACTAGCTTTTCTCCTGAGATTTCAAGTGAGTATGTGTGTAAGTTAACACATATGAATTCTATACATGAAACTATCTGTTTCAAATTTAGAAATTTGAAGATGTTGTTAGTGTTTCGTGCCAGTTTTGGAGATTGGGAAACCTGGCAAAACTATCCTGGGAACCAAGTGCAAGCAATGTGTTCTCTAGGGATAGAAGTTCCTGGTTTGACCCCAGCTTTTGAGCAACAAGTAGTTGGTTTTTCTGCCAAGAAATGAAAAACTGCCATGCACTTATTGAAGTTCCTTTATTCCATCCCAGCTTGTATTTTTCCTCATAATGAACGTAAATGTCACCTTGGGATATGCTTCAAAAAGTGTGTTGTTCCCATCCGCATTTATGATGCTTTAGTTGCATGTCTATTATCATTGCTTAAAAACAAACATATTTCCCAATATTAAAAATAGGAAAGGAGTCATTGCCCGTAAAAATGAATTATAGCTTAACAAACAAAAACATTTTAAATAACTTGATTTCACTTTTAGCTGTTCTACCCTGTCCTGGAATCTCATTGCAACTTGACTAAGGATAAATTTTGTGCCATGAGAAATGGTTTTGAAAAAAATCTACTATCTTAATATTTATGGTAAGCAACTCTGCTGATATTAGTAGACCATTACTGAAGACCTCAATGAAATTTCAAACCAGACAAGCCATTTGATTCTACAGTAGTGAGAGGACATTTATAACTAAAGAGATGAGTAATCTAAAACTGGGCCTCAAAAGAACCCGAAAATATATTAAGAGAAGAGAACATAGAGAAATAAAATAAACTTTTAGAGTCTTCATCTTAAAGGATAGGAAGGTTCCCAATCAAGACAATACTTTCCTTGTTTAAAGTCTGAGAGTGATCTGTGCAGTCCACGAATTTTTGTATCTGGATCTCTGGCCACTTTTGGATCCTTATGTTCCCACACCACAACTGATTTACCAGAAGTTATCTGGCTATGTCTGTCCAGTTATTTGCAAACCTAATCCTCTCCAGTGAATATTTTTGGATGCTGGAAGTTACCAATCTTGGGCTGCTTTCTATATTCCCATTCAGAGACATTCAAACTTGAACAGACAAACTCCCTAACATATGAGTTTTGGAATAGGGATAGAAGAAAGTCAGCTCTCTTAAAGAATTCTTCCTTCCACTGCTATTGCATAATTCTCTTCTTTCCCAGGGGAAGGCAAACGGAGAAAAGGTAAGCAGTTGTTTTGATATTTCAAAGAAAAACAAAGAATTATTCATCTCCAAATCTCATCCAACAGAAATTGCTGAAAATTGAGCTGTCACCTCAGTAATCTCTCATTACTACCTTCCACTTAATTTAACTAGAAAAAGTGCATCAGTCACAACTAATGTGGAGATTTCATACATTTTCCAAGTCACTGCATAGCCCCCTTCCCACGTCTGACTCTGTGATACATTTTTACAGCCATTTCCTCAAAAAGGACAGGTCCAGGTTCTCCCTTTCCTTACTAGTTGGATCCTGAGCAGCAGGATCTAGTTTAACTGAATTAAGATGAAGAAAAGAATATCTTCCAAATTTATTCTTTTACTTTCCTCTGAAAGCAGAAACCTCTATGCCACCCATTGAGTTCAGCAGAAGTTAAGCATTTAAATAACTTTGACATTCTGGCCTTACACATGTCAAAAATCAAGAAGATGTAAAGCAGAAGCTTACAGATATACACAAGAATCATAGAAGCATTGGCTGGAAGGGACCCCTGGAACTCATCCAGGAGCAGTTGCTTGAAGTCAGTCCCTGAAAAATACCAGACTGGGGGTTTTTGAAACTTGGCTGGGCAAAGCCATGACAGACTCAAGACTGGAATTTGCATGGTCCTGTGCACAACTCCCTTCAGAGATGCACCACCTCCCTTTTTCGTAACAGCCAACCTCCCAACAAGGGAGGTCACTGTCTTTTTTTATTCTGCTTGTCCCATCTCCAGCTCCATTATCTTTATAACACTTCCTCAAGTTGGCTGCTGTAAGATTTTTCCTTAGCCTCTCACCTGACAAATCAAAACCACGCCAGGTTCCCTCAGACTGCCCTCACTGCTGGTGCTCTTTAGGCCACTCAAGAAAATACTCTATACTTTCTTCCAATATTTCTCATCTGAATTAGAATCTGTAAAAAAGAACCATTTCTTCAAATCAAGAATTTCAGGACTGCATTTTTTTTGTATTTTCAAACAAATTGTATAAGCATAATAAACAGTTGCATCTAAACATACATTTTCTGTGTTCAAATGGTACTTATGTTAGACAACTGCTTAGGTGGGTAAAGGCTGGTATGGGAGAAAGTCAAATTATACCTATAGCTTGACAATAAATGTAATAACAAAAAAAAAAAGGGGGGGGGGGAGAAAAAAACATTTGGAGCAAATAATGATAAGTGACCATGTTTATCAATGCCAGAAAGAAGATGGAATTCCAAATCCTGTCTTAGGTCCAAGAGAGTTTCAGAAATCCTACTCCCTGCACCCTGTAGGAACACTTCAGAATCACCATGGCCATGAGACATTACTATATCTGAGCAAAAAAATCACTTTCCTTAGGGTCTCCCAAACATGCACAGATTAAATTTTAAAAATGCAATTTTAAGAAGTTTTGGACAACGCCTGAAACATAATAATGTATCTACTACACCAGCAGAACTGCAGTACAAAGTTTTCCACTCCCTTTCTGGTACTCTGTCTGTCATGTAAACAAACATTAATGCTTCTTCCTCTTTATTTAATTGTGTACAGAACATTCCATTTCTAAGTCTTCTGAAAGTTAATTTCATATAGCAAGAATAACCCATTAAGGTTGTAGAGCTCAGCACTCAAAATTAAAAGTGACATAAGTAAATGCTCCTGTAAACGATCAAAACATTTGTTTTACTCAGCCAGTAAGTACTTAAAGCTAAAAAAGACAAGGAGGGAACTACCAGCAGTCCTGAGAGCCAGTGATGAACAGAATTTACAACCACTTAGCCCAGGATAGTGCAAGAGACAGGGAACACATAATGAAAACGAGGCATAAGTGAAGTCACCTCAAACTTCTGCGTATAAGCAAGGAAGTGCCTGCAAGACACCATCATGGGGAAGCCTCAGAGACTTTTACGGATATCAGCAGCTGGGGTATCTCTCTCAAGAGCTTGTATGCTAATGCATGCAGTCAGGAGGATAAACAGGAGGAATTGAAGATTTGTGTGATATTGCAGAAATGGTGGCATGACTCACCCCCGACAAGTGCTGCAATGGCAAGGTGCAGGCTCTTGGATGGACAGGCTGGGAAGGTGAGGCAGGGGAGTTTCTCTTTATGTGAGAGAACAGCAGGAGTGCTCAGAGCACTGGGTGGGCATGCATGACCCAATGTTCATGGGTAAGGATTAAAGAACAGACATGTATGAGCAACATGGCACTGGGTGTCTGCTATAGGCTGCCTGCTCAGGACAAACTTGGATGCAATCTTCCACAAAGAGCTGGAAACAGCCTCACATTCACAAGCCCTAGTCTTCATGGGGAATTTCAACTACACCACTATTGGCTGGCGGGACAACACAGCTTGGCATAAGCAGTTCAGGAGGTGCCTGAAGATCATCTGTGATCACTTCCTGACCTGGGTGGTGGAAAAATCAGTGAAGAGAGGAAATCCATTGGAATTCATAAAAGGAAAGGCTCATTTGGGTATGTGAAGGCTGAAGTGACCATGAGATACTGAACAGGAAAGAGAAGGACCACAGTCCTGGAGTTCAGGAGAGTAGATTTTAGCTGCTTCAAAGATCTGTTTGAATGGGTCACATAGGATAAGACCATGGAGGAAGGCAAGGCCAGGAAAGCTAGGTAATATTACATGAGGAACTTTTTTTTTTTTCTTGGTAGGAATTGTGGAATCTCCCTTCTTTTAGGTCTTCAAAAGACATCTCAATAATGTTCTGGTCAACCTGATTGAGCAGGGGTACTTGGCTGAGATGAACTCCAGAGTTCCCTCCAGGCCTCAGTCATTCCATGATTTCATCCCATACTGAACCCAGATGAGTTGTGGACAGCAAATAAAACAGAGCTCTTTAACTCAGTGGTGTTCTCAGAAAGAGTACACAGACTCAGAAATGAGTTTTAATATGTAAACTTGTCTTGAAAGTGGCAAAATCAAAATGTTGACTGCAAAATGTTTTAAATTAATTCTTCTTGCACTTAGACTTGCAGTTCAGGAAGGGAACAGTTTCTTTGAGTGTCTAAGAAGCTTTATTCCTTTGCATTCTTTCTTGGGATTTCAGTGCAGTTTTTATTTGCATATGCTGACTCTCCTACAAATCACTCCCAAATGTTATTTTTAACCTGTTTCCATCTTGATATTGTCTATCTTGTTTCAACTTCTCTTTAATCTTTGGGTTCACCTCCTCTCTGAAATAATTTTCTTCCTTTTGCTGACCTTGTTGCTGTATGGGCAGGCAATTTCTTGGTATACAAAGTTGTTTAGTGAAACTCTCCATGCCCAGAGCCGTCAATATTTTGACAGGCTGTCATTCAAGTTGATTTTAGCTGCCTAGTGCCAAAAAGTAAAATTTCTGTACATGTAAATTCAGAGTTTCCAAAATACTATGTCAAAAATTTTCGTGGGAACAGGAAGGCACACTTTCCTGACAGAAAGGCCCCGGTACTCTGAACAAATTTCAAATCTTTTCTCCAAAGTATGGAACAGTACATATTTACTCAAATAAAAGGTTGCCAGGGTTGTTTTAACATTGCAACACAATATATTTTCTCCATCATTTTCTTGGAAATGGCTAAACCGTTTTGGCTGAAACTTTTTGGAAAAAGAAATGAAGTGAGCCTGATATCATCTCATGGTAAATTGTAGCCTAAAAGGCTAATATTTGGCCAAGTCACAATTAAGCTAAGATGAAGGTGTTGTAACAAAGAGGTTTTGATAGATCTCAATAATAGTCAATGCTGGCAACATCAGCAAAATGCAGTCCTATATGAAGGCCAGAGAACAAATGATTCTGAATAACACTGAGGAACTCAGCCAAGAAGCCCAAGTTGGACAGTAATGGAAATAGACACAAACCCTTAAATTCGGAACAGGACAGAGAGCTCATCAGTTTTAAATGTCTTTTATGTCACTGCACTAGCCTAAGTAATGCTTTATGTCCTCTACTATATGTACATATAGACAGACACATTAAGTTTTCAGCTGACACCTCTTTCCAATAGAAATAACTGCAGTTATTTCAGTCCTGGTGCATGAATCAACAAACTGAGCTCAATTAAGACAAAAATCCAGATTCAGAAATCATGAGACGTGAGTTATAGCAGAAAAGTTGCTGCTGTTTGCTTTTGTAATTATAAAGGTTTATTTAATACCAATACATTCAAATCTTTGCCTAAAGTCATATGGCACTAGGCCAACAAGTAATTCTTTACTCAGTTTACGAACTATTTGAAAAGGAACAAATAAACAAAAAAAGCAGCAAGTGTAAGGTTTAGCATATCAGGTCATTAATTCCACCTAGTTAAGAGTGAAATTGCAATGAAGAAAAGCATGTTTTTTATTTTAGAAATAAAACCACAAAATAGCTTCTTGGGAATATTAAACTGTAAAAACCTGGAATAAATAATTTTATGGGTTACTGTGGTATGAGCTTCTCAGGCAATCATACCTTATCTGACTTCATCAACTCATAATGAATAAGACTATTTATATGAACTTAATTATAAGCAATGTAACATAATAAATTATTAATTAATCAATAGTTTTTAGTAATTTTTTACCTGGAAGTAATAAATAAGTTAATATATACTTTAGTGTCTGAGCCATCATGAGTACATGTTTTACCCCCTTCTCACCCCTAAAACTACATCAAAATTTCACAGCTATGGGTATAAGAGAATGAATGGATGGAAGTAGATGCTTCTGCTATGCAAGATGCCAGGTTACTTGGCCTGATGGCTTTTTCTGACCACTGGATTTACCCCATTAGACATTTAACTGGGACTGAGCACCATTTGCAAAGGTATATCCTATTTCTGGAGTTCAAAGGGCTTGAAAGGGCCCACAAGGAAGGTAAATGCCAGGAATACTGTGCCTGCTGCACACAAGAGATGTTAACAAATCCCCATTCAGGCACTGCTTCAGAATTACATTAACTACTAGGCTTTTGGTCTGCAGCTGTCTCTCTTTGGAGTACCAACAGAGAGGCCCATATTCAGGGATCACTGTTTCTGTTGCTGCACTCTTGGACAGCCAGGTGCATTCAGTGCATAGCATGGCTCAACACACCTGCAGCACCCAAAACTCGTGTGCATTAATCAGGAGAGGCTCTGCGTTCAAAGTGCAGAAAGAGTGGAGATGCTGTGTGGAGTAACCCACGTTTAAGCAGTAAATCCAGTTTGTTGGACCTGTAGATGGTTGAGTACTGTTACCAGGACCTCACAGCCTCTTAATCCAAAGCAAACCTGATGATTCTGGAAAGCAAGCAGCAGAGTTCAAAACAGGTTTTCATATATAAATGTCAAACAGTTAAGAAACCCTAGTCAGGGGAGGCTAGACATACAGCTAGACTTTGGTGCCCAAACACCTGTCTGAATACCTGTGGTAAGGAATTTATTAAGGAATGGCTGTCTCAAAAACCACCTAACTTCACAGACACAACTTTCCTTGATAAAAGTACTGGAATAACGCAGGTAAAAATGGAGGTTTGAGGTCATCTCATTGAACCCCCATATCAAACTAGGCTCAGCTTCAAAACTAGATGAAGTTGCTTTAAATCCAGTTGTATTTTAAAAGTCCTCAAAAGCTAACTTCTTGTAGCTTTTTTGGGAACCTGGTACACATCTGCGAGGGAAAAATATTTCCTATATATCTGTATAAGGTGCCCTTGTTTCAATTTATGACTATTTCTTCTTGGCCAATAGCTGTGCATGTTGAGGTTTTGGCTCCATCTTTTTTATGTACTCAATCAGGCAGCCAGAGAAAATCATTCCAGCTCTGACCAAGCCCTCTGTCTTCCAGGCTATGCCAGCCTTATTCCTGAGCTTCTCCCTGTACATCATGCTCCAAACCCTGAGGACTATCTGCTAGACTTTCTCCACATTGTCAGCAAATTTTCTTGTATTCATGGCCTAAATCTTTGCTTAATAAGCCTTGGGACTGCTGAATGAATGGGAATAATCACCTGACAACCTGCTGGCTACACTCATACTAACACAGTCAAATAGGTAATTAGGCTTCACAGCTGAAAAGGAACATTGGTGAGCCCCATTCCCCCACTTTCTGCTGTTGTCTGGTACACATGATGAAGTATAAATAAATTCTAAGCAGATGGGTCTCTATCTTAGCCACAAACTTTGATACAGTAAGAGAAAATGAGAATTAATCTGCTTATTTGGCGCTGGGAGAGTTGGTCTGGCGAACTTGTTTGATGCAACACAGTGTAAACCAATCGGTTAGGGAGGAACCCCTTCCTTGTGCATAAAATGCCATGGTGATTAAGTGATTCACATGCTTTGGAGACTCAGGTTCATGTCTCTCATGGATATCAGGGATTTTTAACTTGCATACCTTGCAAGTAGAGCACCTCACCTCTTGCCTCCTCCAGGCTAGGACTTTAACATAGGGACATGCACTAAATATTTTGCCTTAAACAAGATTTTTTAAGAAATAGAAAGTGAAAAAAAGGTCTGATGCCGGGTAATCTCTGATCCCTAGTCTATACAGTTGCACCCATTTTCTCTCTCAAATGAAAATCTAGTTGGGCAGTGAGAGATATCCTCAAAACTTGAGGATACAAACTTTTTAAGTTACAAACTTTTCACCTGTCCATGCTCTGGTGTGAAAGGATAGAACATAAGTGTTCCGTGCTAAAAGTGATTATACCTGTCAACAATTTAAGGATTCCATACCCAACTGTGACTTGGGGTGGCTGGCAGGGGGTAGCAATGGTGAGTAAATAAAACCCCCAAACCCCCAAAATTCCTTTAGTTCATAGATACAAAAATGTGCATGAAAAGGAAAGCTCCAGAAGATGATTCTATTTTTTGAGACTTTAGAGGATACAGGTAATTTATTGTGAATTTGAAGAAAAACCAATATCCTCTTTGAAAAGAAATTTATTTTTTGAGAAAGTAAAGAAAGCAAAGTAAATGTTAGTTCTTTGAACATTTTGCTCATCAAATATGTAAGAAAAGCTTATTAAGTGGGAAAGAAGTTGCAAAATACTCCCAAATCCCCTCATTTCATTTCTTTTTAAATTCTGAACAGACACTGGCTGTACTTTTGACTACAGTGTGATCAAAACGAGAGGGACTTGAGAGAAAGGCTCCCTTCAAAGAAACAGCGGAAAAATCTTTTGCATATTCTGCTAATTTTTCAATTCATTTTGGTGGAAAATTTCCAAGAAAAGTTTAAGTAAGCAAACAGAGAGAGACTAAGGAAAAGAAGTGAAGTATGGATTAGAATACAGGAAGGGCAAGGGCAGCAGGGAAAAGAAGAAGGAAGATTTTATCAAGTCTTTAACTTCATATAGCTCACTCAGAAAATGTCAGCTGTGTACGAGTTAATTCTATGGAATCTAGTCCAAACTAATGAAGAGAACAGATACTCATCTTGGCAGCACATGCCCCTTGACATAAAGTCTGGCTCCAGAGATAATTATTTGACAGTGGCAGAGCGGGGCTCCAGCATCCCCTGAGGCCTTGCAGCCTCAGCTGAAGTGAGCAGTAGCTTGCAGAGATGTTCTTAATCTAACCCTAGCTAACCCTAGTTACCTGTAGGGAAGGGACTCTCTCCAAACCATATGCACCTCCACTCTTAACCTGTAAAACTTACAACAGGCAAGATCACTCCGACACATATTTGGATATCAATTTCAAGTCGTGTGCTGTTCACATTGCTGTATAGGCTTTTAGAATAGCTGTAAAGTTGGTCTCTATAGTGTATCTGAATAACTTCTCTTATTAGTACTAGTAGTAACGATAGCTATATAATTGATGTGAAAAATATTATAACTTCTCTATGGTAATCCTAAATGAGGAGCTATGAACAGCTCCAAGAAGCCACCAGTAAGATTTACTGGGCATTTTCAGGACTTCTTATAGCTCATTTGGGGATTTTCTTCTTAGTGAAAAAAAGGTGCTGTGCTTTACTTGAGTTGTACAAAAATTGAAATATTTTCCCCATCCCCCCAAAGGTTTGCTACCAATTCCATGTTTAGAGAACTCAGAGAGGTTTCAGGAGATTTCAATCTAAATAACTTCCAGCCCTTTCACTAAATATTTGGCTGTAGACTTATGGACTCAGTCATCCAGGATAATGACAACTGTTCTATGCAAAGAAAGGTTAGTGCTTCAGTGAGAACATCTAAGAAAATGCCAGAATATCCACCAGATCAATGCTTGGAGCTCGTCAGTAAGAAACACAGCCAGAGGGCAGCTTCTACTTCCAGGAAGACATTTGACCTCCTTGTCTTTTGAAGGAAAGGGGTTGCTGGCTGTGAAGTGGTTAAGATCTTTCCTGCACACCCAAGACACAAGGTTCCCTGGAGCTAAGTACCAAGCTAGTTCACCATTTTGTCATTAGCTCATTTAGGTGGTTCCTTACACAATAAATGGACCCTACAGAGTTAAGTCCTTTCCATGTGCTGAGGATTAACAGAGCAAAGTTCACCCTGTGGGCTCCTTAGGTAGCAGAAAGTGTGAGAACTGAACAAAGCCCGTTTTCGTGTGTCCTCTCCAGCTCTCTGCTTGGGATAAGAATCTGCCAATGGCAGCTCTGCTTACCATGAACTGTAAAACTGTCAGAGGCAGTAGTGGTCTCCTGAGAGAGGATCATCTCTGCATTTGGCATTGTCAACAGAAAATCTCCCACCAAGAGGCAATCAACAGCGAGTTTGGCAGACACTATGACATGATGAAAGACATGGAAAAAGAATGAGCAACACTAACAAAATATGGAGAGAAGTGAGGGGGAGAATGAAAAGTCACGATGTACTTCAAAAAACCATTGTTAATTTGCACTAGCATTATACATTTATTACATTCTCAGTTTCTACAGCAATTGGCATAACATAAATATATTGGATATGTTGATTTTCAAATGGGGGGTAGATGGTAGAGCTCTGATGTCAGTGTGAGAGGTGTACTATGCCATGACTACACAGCTCCAAGTGCCAATGCATCCTGCTGTACATTGCAATGGCCATTGCTGTGGGGAGGCAGATAAAGCCCTCGATAAATCCATTGCTGACTGTATCTGGGAACTCAAAATAAGTTGCCAAGATATCTTCTAGGCTTTCGGGTCTGGGCCCTAAGACATCATTATTTATGATTTGACTTGAAGTAAGATGCATTTCCATGTCTGGACTATGTCTGACATGCTGAATGTGCTCATCTAGAAACAGTATTTTTAGGAAAAGAATTGTTCCAGACATTTGGAATAAGGTCTTCTGCCTTCAATAGCTTATTAGCAGATTTTTAAAATTTTGCAATGGAACATATTCACAATCAGTAAAGCATGTCTCAGAATTTGCCATGCTTCAGAGTTTTTTTTTTTATTTTTTTAGAATGCCATTTTTACCCATGGCAAACAGCATTATCTAGAAGGCCAGACATTGTTGACTAAATTAATCTGAGTCAAATCAATTGAGGTTGCAGATGTACTTGGTTGCTGTAGTCAAACAACAAACATCAAAAGCTGATGTAATTGGGAGTTTTGGAAGAATTTTTTAGGATATCTGCATGTGCAGGCAGTGCAGGGATCAGCTGTATTCCTTTGCCAGGCCAAGGTGCCAACACCAGCTAATGTTGTAATTTAGCTGGTCTGGAGACATCATTTATAAGAAGAATTGATCAGTCCAGATTTGTAATCTTTCTGTTCAATAAACAGCACTAGTTGTCATCTGCAATTCTACTGGAATCTGAAGCGAGAAAAAAGAAGAGACGATAAAATTATTTGGCAGAAGACAAAGAAAACTGTCGAAAAAGAAAAATAAAAAGACCCCAGAAACTGAATACAGAGACAAAGTAAAATACTGGTACGTACAGAACAAGGAGTTTACAAGCATATTGAAAATAATGATTATTGAAAAAACTGAGAGGCTCAGTTAGTTGTAGACAATTTTCTCTGCTGGAAACACTTATCTGAGACTCATGCTTAACTTCATCCATCTAACCCTACAGTCTTCAGCTTGCTCGATGTGCCAGTGTTCAGCAGAAGCATTTGCAGTCTTTAGTTGGGATATTATTTTAAACAGGAGTATTTTGCTATTTAAGTTCTTACTGCATTCTTCCTCCTGGACCAGTTATGAGTTGTATGTGTGCTTTTGAACAAAAAGATGGAGGAGGGGAGGGAGGAAGTCTGGAACATCTACTGCATTTGATGACTTTTTGATTCATTCCTGCCACTCTACCAAGAAAAAAAATTAGAATGTTGTGATCATACCATCTCTCATAATCAAAAGGAAAGTTTTTGAGACTACAGAAAAAAAGTATAGAACCATAACAGGTTAATTTCAAACTTAAAGAAAAAAAATAGCCTACCTTAATACTTCTCAAGTTGTGACTCCTGTAGGGGAAGTCACTGAGTTCATTACCTCCCTGAACAGTTTGCCAAAGGACTTTTCACAAATAAACAATTCAAGTTTTCTAAAGTTAACTTTTAAGAAGCTATTTTAGTTCCCACAGCTATGTCACCATGAAAACTCAGTCTTGTATTATAAGCAATGGAATGCAATTTATACAAGTAAGCCATGTTAGAAATTAGGTTTGAAAAGCGAAAAATAATATTTATAAATAATTCCTGAGAAGACTGGGAGTTTCACGTTTCTATCCTGTATCAGCCTTCAATTCTGTCTTGATCTTTTAACCTGCCTGATATGTTGGGCAAGAGCAGAATTCTTTCTTTTCCCTTATAAAACTGCATACATCACAACCTAAACAAGAAAGTAATTGCATTATCTGTATTTTTTTCATAAGGCATCTTTCTGCTTTTGCTATCAGTTAGAATCTAGTATAAGTGCTAGAAACTAGTAGTAACTTATTTAAGCCTCTTGAATACGATGGGACAGTTTTAGCCACCATTGCATCTACATCAAATGCAGGTCCTACAACAGGGCTTGCATTGATTTGCTTTGTGACACCAGGTCTTTGACCAGACCTCCCTGTTCAGCCTGTTGAGTTCAAGCCTTCAGCTGCGTGTGAATATCTCCCATATCTCCCTTGTCCCTGGAGGCCAACAGAGCCTACCACCCCTGCACTCATCTGGGGGAGAGGGAAAGGCTTGTTTTGTTGTTGTTCTATGAAACAAAATTATCTGTGAGAACAGTGTGGTATGAAGTTATCAGCTCAGATCTGCTTCTGACATGGCTAAAGGTTCCCCACTCCCTCATAAACCATTTACATAAGAGCTGTTTATGACTTCTCAGCATAGCACATAACCACTTCAAGCCACAGCTCAGCCATTAGACCTTACCTCAGCTCAGCAGGTCTGGTCAAAACAGCACTTGGCAATGGGTCTCTGGGGAAAATGGGGCCTCTGTAAGACACAGTGGTAATTTGGTTGCTTTCCTCACTGAGTTTTAGTGCTGGCTTCCTCCCACAGGACAGCACAAAAGGGTGCTGTGCTAATTCAGGTGCTCAGGTAGGAAATAAAACCACACTTTCATAATGAGTGAACAAGAAAAACCCTGTTGCTTTCCCCCTTCTTTGCAGTCTCCCATTCAGCACAAGCAAAGGCGGCTGTTTCCAGAAATCAAGCACCATTTAATTTCTAAATCTTCTATTTTCCTGAAGCTCATATGTGTGTATTCTTGAGGGTAGTCTATATGTTCCAAAGAACAGTAGCGAAACCGTAATCGTCAATAATCTTTGTCAAACCTAAACCTGAGTGACTGGTACCTAGGAAAAGCAAACACTACCAACAACTCAGTGATGGACAGATCTGCAACACTATCTGACAGGAACAATATTGTCTCTCTCATGCAGCCCAGGAGAGGAACCAAAAAAAAGCCAGAAAGGAAAGGTGATACTCAGCAGAAGATCACATTCCCTCATAAGCATGAGGTTCAAAACTATCTTTCTGTTTTCTCTGTGTCACACTAAAGCCAGGCCTGTGTCCCTTGCACTCTGCAGAACAGCATCACAGCATCTCTGCTTTTCTCTGTGCTAGATGTACACAGCCAGCAGTGTACATCTGCTGATAGCTATCACTTCCCAGCCCATAATTCCTGGGACCACAGGGCAAGTAAGACCCTGCTGACCCTTGCTGTAGGTGAAGGGCTCATCACTGAAACCTGAATTCAGAGAGGCATGGATTCCATCCTCCCATCTAGCACTTCACACAACAAGTCCCCATGGACATGGCCGCCTCAGTGCTGAGGGAGAACTAACATACAGGGTCTTGCAGAGAGCCTGTGATCAGTAAGAGGAAGAAGAGAGATGGTCCAAGGAGGTTTTCTCACACCTGTCTGAGAAAAAGTGCAGCAGTTGCTCCAGTACTTCTATATAGGATGGCACCCTGTGGCATATCATCCAGAGTCCAGCCAGGACCTAGGAAACAACAGCATACTCTTTGGAGACCTTTGCAGAAACACTTTGTTGTGCAGTCCTTAGCCTAGTTTCTTTCAGGGTTCCTCCAGAATTTTTTCCAGAAGATTTTTCCAGCACTTACCAGGTCCCTGAGTTTCCTGGCGTTTTCCTCTCCATTTCAAGGGCAGAGGGGCCAAGTATGTTCATAGCAGTTGGTACAAGTGCAAGTTAAAATCTTGCTTCAGACGTGACTAAACTGTATCCTGGGCCAGGCCTGGCATGACTCTTTAATAGGCTGTTGACCTCATTTGCCTCAATGTATCCATTTATCCAAAAAACCTACTCCTGGCCGGGGTTAAAGAGTCAGGCCCTGACACGTATCTACTGTAATTGTTAGCAGAGTTCTTGACACAATTTTGGCCTATGCCAGCCAGCATTGTCCCCGCACTTTAGGGAACGGGAGAAGTTTTCTTCTTGTGCTGACAAGCAGTACAGACAAGGATATTGAGGTTTTCTGGTGCCATGTGCATGGACAGGGAATGCAGGTACTCATACTCTTATACCCAAGTTGCAGTTGTAGCCTATTGAAATTTATTGGTGAGGATATTAGATAGTAAGAGGTAGAAAGATTGACTTGCCTTTGCTCTTATTTTTCTTCCTCTCAGCTCCTATAAGTCTGTAGTTTCCTCTTCCTCCTCCTAAAATTTTTGTCTGTTTTCAAATTTCTCTCCCTAGTAGATTTTGACATAAAAAAAAGTTTATGGTCCTCATAAAAGCAAAATAAAAAAAATTCAGTTTCCTTGTGGGTTTTGTCTTTGGACTGACTGTTTGACCTGATGGCACCTGATCCTCTCTATTGTACAATTACTTACTAACATCATTATCCTCACCACCCTATTATGTTTGTTTGGTAGGGCTAAATTCATCAGCAACTGCATGAACATGACTTTCTTTCCTGTGAACCTGTCAGTGTAAGACTGTCAATATTCTCTTACTTCTGAGAAAATACACACTTTCCTGGGACTTCTTTCTTGTCAATCCTGTTCTCCGGCATCCACCTTACAACTTTTTTATGCAGTCAAGGCCTCAATAAAAGTAAAAAATCTTTCCTGAAGAAATGTTATAAATTTTATGGTTGATGAGGTAGATTCTTCTAAGCCATATCTTAAACTTTATCCTCATCCCTACTAGCAGAATGTCCTACCTGCACCTTCTGTGCCCCTCTGTTTTATTTCAGCACAGATGAACTTTTTCAGTACTGGCAGAAATTTACTGGATCTGACATGCGATGGAACAACAGTGACATCCATTGGCTAAAGTAAATCCATGCCTGAACTCTTCATTACACAAGAGTTACTTCAGTAGAAAGTGTGTTTGACATAAGTTATCCTTTTAATTTTAACGTGATTGATAATTACCAATGTTTTAGGAGTATCATAGAAGTAAGTTTCACATTTTTCCCTTGGGGTGTTTCCTAAGAAGTGATCAGTAATCTTGTCTTGCCTGGGAAAAACACTCACTGTCATATATCTGTAAATTAAGAGATTGTAAAACAATATATTTACTGGATATTGAAACAATGAAACATTAAAAGTTCAAGCAAATACCAAAGATGTCTGAAAGTATTTATGAGGTGCATATAAAATTATTTGTAGTCTTTCTATCTTGGTAGGTACTGTGCAAAGTTAGTCCCATACTTTTTTTTTTCTTTTCTCTTCTCTTCTCTTCTCTTCTCTTCTCTTCTCTTCTCTTCTCTTCTCTTCTCTTCTCTTCTCTTCTCTTCTCTTCTCTTCTCTTCTCTTCTCTTCTCTTCTCTTCTCTTCTCTTCTCTTTGCCTTTTTTTTTTCTCTTGCTTTCACCAGAAGACATTTTTCTAAGTAGCTTCAGTAACTTTTGTTTTTCAATCAGTTATATATCAGCATACAACACCCTCCACCATCCATCTTCTTCTTCCCCACACCTCAATCTTGATGTCATCAGCCACTTTTGTTGGTTGCAGCAGTGGCAATATAATTTTTCTCCTATAGGATATTAATATACCAGAGGGTTAAAATACCAAATGAAAAGTGTGACTCCTCACTGAGTCATAGTCAAGTGTTAAGAACAATTAAAATCCAATTCTTAATCTACCTACACTAAGAAACTAGAAAACAGCAAACATAAGTAGATGTTGCAGACTACTGTATCAGGTACTTTTCAGAGTTCAGGGTCACATCTTTGTTATTGATCAAAGCATTCATTAAAGCAGAAGAAATTTCTTTTTTTTTTTTTTTTTTTTTTTTTCCCAGTATCTTTTTATCTTTTTTCCACAATCCTGCACAGATTGGTGGAATGGCATCATTCTTTTTTGTTGTATAGGGCTACATTACTTATTATCTTGTAGGCTCAAGTTACCCTAGCTGACCTGTTAACCTGTCCCAGAGTCCCAGATGCAACAATAACATTTTTTATTCCCCTTCTTTGGAAATTCCACGCTATTCTAAGGTTTACTGAAAATTAAGAAATTAAGAGTGTTTTCTGGGCAGCTTTTATAAATTTCTTCTATACAATTGTATTCCTCATGAAAATACCTTTGTTTTACAGTATTTTTTACTTTTTTTTTTTTCTTTTTTAAAAACTTTTTTTTTTTTTCCATAGGAGAGAGAAAATCTTGCAGTAGCTGTACTTCAGTATTCCACAAGTAAAAATTTAAATAAACTTTAAATAAAAATTATACCTTCAATGATGTAGTAAATTAATATTACTTCTTCTTTTTTCCTCCAACTGCAGAATATCTCACTGGATAGACCTTTCTATCTTGCTTAAAATAATTCTAATTTCTGAACCAGACTAGCTCAGAGCACCACATTCCCTCAATTGTTTGGTCTCTGGTTAATGATCACAGCTCTTGAGTACAGTTTATTTTACAGTTTTGAGCAAGCTGTTCATGCCTGAGTACTGCTAAACTCTATTTGGGAGAAGGAGAACCTGTGCCACTGAAGTCCTTTACCAGGCAACTCTGCATTTGATCTATTTCAGGAGTATCTTGTATGAAAATCTATGATGACAATTGCATGATGGAGACAATAAATCACCTGAAAATAATGTTCTTAGAATTTTAAGGGGCAATATATTGTACAAAATGACAAAGCAAATTGTCTTTGCAACTTTCCCTTTTAGTAATTTTTCAATTTCAAAATTTCTGAGTTTATAATAATTTTGTTATTTATCCTTGGTATTCCTTTGACAGACAAGTTTTCCTACTAATATCTTGTAGCAATGGAGGTAAAGAAAATGAAAATCTATTCCTGCAGATATTCCAGCTTCTGTTCCAGTGCTGGTCTTATTCCCTGCAGTAGAAGACAGGGATGGACTTGCTGACTTCTTAAAAAAAAAAAATAAAATCATTGTAGTTCTTATTTTTGCTAAGCTTTTGCTGAATTTTACTGCTTTAGCTTTTACTTTCATAAGAATTTTTACTGCTTCTTTCCTGGTGTTTTTTGAGAAACCCATATCTGCTTTATCTTGCAATCATTTTATCCTTCTTCTCCCTCAATACACAAAATTAAATGCCACCTTATTTACTCAAGTGTAGTATTGGTCTGCCTTGAAACTGGCAGTAGCAATTGAGGTTTGTATGGGACCCTGTTACACCATAAACGGTATAACATATCTATCTGAAGTAGGAGAGCTGGTGTAAGACTTGTTGAGAAATACAAGCTGAACAGAGAATATTGGCAATTATTTATAAAAGCATCTAGAACACTCTTATTTTTTAACATAGGGTTTTAAAAGCTTTTATCTTGGGTTTGATTCTAACACTATGCTGTGAGTTTCAAGCAGGCAAATAAAGGTTTCCCACTTAAATACTGTCAACAGCTCATCCGTAGTTCAGCTAAATTAAGAAAAGTGGAAAGCAGGCTGTGTGAAATGCTACATTATACCAAAATGACCTCCTAGAGGATATGTAATAAACATTCTAGTTTCTCAATTCACACAGAAGAGACTAAAGGATTTACATTATTAAGCAGGGGGCTTGATGAAAGTGATGCAGTAGAAGCATAGAAACAAATTAAAATTTAAAAACTTACTGCTTTAATCTTGGAAATATTTTCCTTTTCTAGAGAATTTTATTATACTGTGTGTCACTTTTAAAGGAAATCTGGAAATTTAAAGCAAATACTTAGATGTCTGTAGAGACAGGCTGAAGCTTTTTGAGATATGGTTTAGGAGTACAAAACCCAAGGAGCAGTTTTATGAATCCCACCTATTCCTTCAGGAAATACTGACAGCTATTCAAAACGATATGTTATAACGTGTTCTGCTCTAACCTGTTTGTTTAGGTCTACAAGTATTCTGGCTAGTATCAGTTAGGAGTCTATCAGAAACAGTAAAATAAATTTGCAAACTTTCCTGTTGAAATTTTAGCTCAACAGACATGCCAAAGAAATCAATGATTTGCACAGCACTCTTTGTATGACTGTCTTCATTATGAAGTGGACTGCAGTGAATGTTCATTTAAAACCATCAGCGAGAACATTACTCTGAGAGGGGAAATGATGAGCAATGTCCTCGTGCTGACCACATGCAAACTACACTGACAACACTTGAACCTGGTGTGGACTTGGATGTGGCTGAGGAGGTTTACAAAGTACAAACATACTAGAAGGGAAATAATTGTCATGGTACCTCCTCTGAAATTTATTTAATTTGCAGCAAAAAATCAGCAGGCTGCTTGATTCAGGAAACAACCTTCCAAACAAAGGTCATCCTTCAGATAAATCTTCTAATCATTCTGATCAAAGCTGAATCATTCCAGCTTTGCATCTTCACTTGAGAATGCATGTTAGCAACACACCTAAAGCATGTTGCAGTGAAAGATAAGTGGTGTGGGCAATAGGAAGTCTGTGGGTCTACTTGCACAAAGCTTTTTTCCCATGTTCAACAAAATGTGCAGAGACCCAGAAGGCAGAACATTTTTGTGTAGTCCCACACTGTACCCTCCACTGCGAGTGCAGACAAAGACCTCCCCAGACTCCAGCATCATCAGATTCAAGAGGAGATAAGTGTGTCCTTAAGCACTTGAGCAGGAATGCTTTTCTGAATCAGAGCCAGAGAGAGCAGCCAATATCTGCAAGGAATCTGAGGAAACTCTCCTAGTTAAGAGAAATGTGCTTTTAAGTGATTTTTAATTTCCCTGATGCTTTCTTTCACTCATTTATTTTCTACTTAGCAGGATATCAGAATGAGAACAAGATTTTTATTTAATGTGCTCATCTGATCCCTCTGATCTCTCAGACTACACTACTAATCTCTGGTATGAGGAAAAAACAATAACTTTTCCAGCAACTGGATGAGCTATTAAAGATAGGCTCATGCAACAGCGCAAGAGAAAAGCACAGATGTTTTCTAAACTACACACCTAAAAGATGGGAAAAAGCATCCTGATCAATATACAAAAGTAATATTTTATCATCTATCTTTAATTGAAGCGGTTATAACAAGTGTTTAACACTCCCTCTAACTACACATTTAAAAGTACTTCTTCAATACTTGGTATTGATTTACTTGTTCTGCCCTTTTACATAAGAGGATGCTAAAACAGGATCTCCACTTTTTCTGTACACCTCCTTTTGCCCCATCTTTTGCAACGTTGTTTAAAACATGAGGAAGTGCCATTATTAGAATAATGAAAGCCAATATCCCTAATGTCTTTAATAGTTACACATACCACTGAGGAAAAAAACCATTATGGCTGAGAATTGTGAAGCAATTAAAGGAACAAAAAATCTGGTGCACAATAAACTTCCAAGATTAGGAACCAATAAACTTTTTCTCCTTGCAGTTGTGTACCAGTATATCACAGAACCTCACTGGGAGCTTGTGAGCTCAACAAAAAGCTTCTTGCAGGGATCAGCAAATACTGAACCAGGCTTTTGGGCACTGGTAAGGCTGAAGAGAACTGAGCATCTATTACTGTCTTCAGTCCAGACCCTCAAACAGCACCTAGGAACAAAATTCCTCCCAGATCCCTGTGGGAATTTAGAATCAGAAGAGGTAATATCCTAAAAACTTTTTCTGATCCAAGGCACAGATCATTTAATCTGTCAGGGAAGAGATGAGGTTTTACTTCAGGAAGTCTAAATGCACAGAGAGGAGCACTGCAGGACAGGCTATCTTGTGGTCAGAGCTTTCAGCTGCAGAAGGCACAAACAAAAATCTCCCTTAGCTCAAGGGCACACTTTTCATTCTCCACTGTTTATCACTTTGCTAGTTCATCGTCACCAGTTGCTTGTCGTTGGAGAACTAGGCTTGGGGACTTCCACGTTATGGGACTGTGAAAGAGGCCAGAGCTGTTTCATTTCACCTGGTGAAAGAGTGGGTAAGAATAAGTACTTTAAGGAAAAAAAGGAAAATAACAAGAAAAAGTACTCCTCTCCTTTATATATCCTCCAGTGTTCCAGCAATTTATGGCCAAGAAAAATCTGTATCTATGCCTTCGGGGAAGGAAGCTACCTTGTGTGATTAATTGCTTTAAAGACTGACTTTTTTTGCTTTCAAAACCTCCTGTCTTGTGAAGCCCTGCAATGTACTCACATGTGTGATGTAAAGTGCATTTCTTTGTTGTGAGCTTGTCGACATATCTGAAGACTATTCTTGAACTGCAAGAAGCAATGAGAAGTTGCAGGGAGTAGCATGAAAAAGGGGAATTGTCTTCACAGCCTCCACTATCTTCTTCATTATCTGTGATGGATCCACTCCTGCTTGAACTAAGACTACTTTGGTCCAGGCGATTTGGTTCAGCAATTAGGCTAGGTCAAAATCAATCCTATTGTGTGAAGTTACCATCAACAATGTAGCACCAAAAAAACCCCCCAAAAAACCAAAACAAAAAAACCCAAACAAACAAAAAAACAACCAACCAACCAAACAACAACAAACAAACAAACAAACAAACAAAAAACCCCACCCCAAATTGTTGGAGATTGGATTTATAAGTGGATGAAATTACATTAACACAGCAGAAAATCTTACTACAAATCAAGGTTTTTATGCCATATATGCCTGCACCATGAGGCCCTGTTGACCTGGCTGCATGGCAGTGATCTCCCCATGAGCAGGGACACCACTCATGACTGTGTCCAAAGGCTGAGACCCCTGACATGACATCAGACAACAATGGGTTGGTAACATCACATTTTGAATGTGTAGAGTAAGCATACATTTTAATATTTAAATCTCAAATTTACAATGCAGTAAATAGTAGGGTATTGACGACCAAAAAACCTGCATTTATTAAATATTTTGTATACCTAAATTTACTGATTAGAGTGCAATAAAATAGCTTCTAGGTCAGAACTGAGAGATCTTTCACTCCTCTTCTTCAACATTTGCTGCCCTAAAGAAGAAGTCTAGACTCCCTACTGTGTCACTTCCATCTCCATAGCACAGATCTCAGCTCAGCAGTTTTGTTAATCACACCTCAGATGCTCATTTATAGAAGGTTTCTTGAAGGTCCACTCCTGCAGAGCCTGAAGAAATGAAACCCTGATGTGTGCTGCCCTGCCGTCTGCTCCTGCAACAAAGGCTGTCACTGCCATCCAGAAGACAAAACGTAACTGCAGCTTTGGTGTACTCAGTGCCAGCCACCATTAACAGACACAGATTTGAGCAAATCTTTCACCTAACTCAGCTTTGGATAAACCCGAGCCTTGCACTCAGCATGGCATTTGACAACAGATGTCAGGCACACCTCCTGTCAAAGTGCCACTTCCTTGACATTTCTGTCCCCACTGACAGGTTCTTTTCTGAGCACACCAGGACAAACAGCATTCACTGTAAACAAGGACCAACATTATTTACACTGCCAGGACAGAGATCAAAGGGCTGCCTTCCCACACACTGCCAAAGCACAGATCTGGTGTGGTTTATTTTGTCTGGTGTCAAGCCTTTGGAGTCAATAAGAGTCATTGTTGTTTACAGATGTCAGAAAAAATAAAAGCTGAATGAAAATGCTTGACAAGGTCATAGGAAAGTAGATCATTTTCATGCTGATATGCCTAGGAAGAAGTATGTCTTTATTCCACAACGAAAGCCCTGTCAGCAGTGTGATGGCTGATATGATGAAGATGCAGATGTTGCTGATGATTACAGAATGATGTGACCACAAAGATGGAAAGAAGAAGGTCAATTACACAAACCCAAGGGAGTTCAAAAAGGGCAAGGAATTGAAAGCAGTTTGTGCATGTTTACTCATACAGAACATTTTTACGGAAAAAGTCATTCTACAGCAGATACACTGCAAATTCTATCAGTGGAAGGCTGGTTTTTTTCCAAGACGCTTTCTCCTCCTACTCCAGTCACACAACCAGCTATGGTAAAAAGGTTTTAGGAGATTTGCATTAGGGCTTCATACAGTGAGCAAAAAACTGTTCTTCCATTGACACCAGAGGTTAAAGATTTAGTTCACAGGGTGATAGTACCGGCCAGGTTCTTTGCCCTTGCAACTTCACCAATGCATCCATGCTATGAGCTCCCATCCTCCACACAGTGAGTGGAGGAACTGATTAACACATTGTCTCGGTTTGGGAAGACAGGTATCTGCCAGATAAAAGCTGGAGTTTGCTTTGGAATGAGAAGTGTAAGCCACGCCCCCCC
>VXBN01014468.1:199150-262496 GCA_013397395.1 Sinosuthora webbiana | reverse complement strand
CAGGGTGTCCAGGCGGCAGAGGCAGAATGTCCCAGCAGGCAGGGGGGTGCAGGGTCACACTGTAGCAAGGGAAGCAGCGCCGAGAGAAGCCGAAGTCGAGGCAGGGCTGGCGCAGCTCCCGCGGGTGGCTGAGAAGGCTCCCGATTCAGGCCGAACCGATGGTAGTAGATATCCCAGGACTGGATCCCTTCGGCCACA
Organism: Sinosuthora webbiana; assembly: GCA_013397395.1. Lineage (NCBI taxonomy): Eukaryota > Metazoa > Chordata > Aves > Passeriformes > Sylviidae > Sinosuthora > Sinosuthora webbiana. Next base: position 262,298 of record VXBN01014468.1, on the reverse strand, counting down.
ACGAAAAAAAACTCCTCCAGCGAAAACCGCAGCCCAGCCGCTCTCTCCCTCTCCGAACGCCGAAAAAGACAACCCCCGCCCCACACATACATTCTTCAAACTGTCTCCTTTGTTTCAGTTAAATGCCCTTAAGTATCCAATACTTGGTCTCCTTGGTAACTTATGGGTGAAAAAATTCTTTAGAGAAAAGAAGGAACAAGCTCAACCCCCAACACACATCCATTCAGCAATAACTATTTTTCTGGCAATTTATCAGTTTATGATTTGATGGAGAGCAACTCAGCCCTCAGCCTCTACATTAAGGGTTAAATCTTACACAACTGCAAAGGTAACATTTACTTTAGAGAAAGCATCTCACTTTAACTTCAATATAACAAACTTCAGTCTCATTATGTGATATGTAGGAGGACACTAGTAACTGAAAGTTACATTTATGGGAAGCATAAATATGGAGAAATCAAATTTCAGTCAGGCTTTCACTGAATGTTAAGCAGAAAATTGTTCTTCAGCTTTAAAGAAAAAACCCCAAAGGGGGAACTGTGATCACTATCAATCCTATTTCTACAGAGTAAAAGGGATGATTCTCTCAGCTCAGACTCAACAAGGTGAGTACATCCAATATAAAATCATTGAGACTGGCTCACAGAACAGAGTCTGTTGAAGCTTCCCACTTCTTTTGAAGTGAACTTCAGCTCAAAGTAGGAGCATATGTCAATCTGGATATAGGGAGGAAAAAAAAATCTTCCGATGAACTTTAGTAGTACAATACATGGGAAGAAGAAGGGAAAGTTATGAAGGCACTTCAAATTTAGTAGCAGCCAAAGGCAAATATCATCTGTAGAAATGTAATGTGCACACGATGAAAACAGAAACACACCAAGAGTCTGAAATACTAGTGAGGAGTCTCTGACTGTTTCTTTAGATGCTATTGATTCAGGATTAGGATATTTTTTAATTTTGTTTACTTTTTATTATCTCACAGACATTCAAGAAGAACAGTAGGACCCAAAAATATTTAAAAGAACAAAATTGCCCTTGAAAAGACAACAAACATTGGATATTTCACACAAGAGTTATTTGAAAGGGAAACTGTTGTGGACATGTAGCACACGAGGTCTGAACTCAGCACAAGCCAGACAAGCATTTCAGTCATTGAGACAACCAGTTTCCCCATAAGAAATATTTTTGTTATTCCTTACTGGAATTTGCTCCCCACCCTACTAGCCCAGCAAATCCCGTTATTACTTGAGCATCAGGGCATATTGCCAGGCCAACTTTCCCAGGCTTTCCTAAGAGAGTTCCTGCTCTCTTTGTGTCCTAATAAGCAGAAGTTAAGTGTTTCTGCTTAAAACAATTAATAACAAGGTGGTTTTATAATAATTGCTTTAAACCTTAAACCTATCAAAGCAAAGTCATGCATGGATTTATTTTTTTTTAATTTAAGAAAGGTTTACTTAGACACTGAGGAATGTTGCTCTCCATAGAGTTTACACAGGTCAGATTACATAACAGCCAACCATTTTGACTTCTGCTTTTTTCAAACCACAAAGAGCCATATCAAACTTACTGCTAACATCAGTGGTGGACAGCATGGAGACCTACTGCCCAAATGCTTGATTATACATAAATTACCCTGGAAACAGGTGCTTTGCTGTTCCCACCCTACCCCATTCCCAGTCAGATTGTACTGATCTGATTACTAACTACATAAATTATTCCACTGTGAACTACCATGTGTGTTACCCATGACAGGGCCATGTAACTCAATAGGAAAATTCTCTATCCACAGTTAACACTGATAAATGAAAACTTTATTAATATTCTTAAGAAGGTACTGTATAAAAATAAAACCAACCAAACACAAAACTCCTAAACAAACAAACAAACAAACAAACAAACAAACAAACCCCCGTAACTCCCCCAGCAATATTTTTTTAAAAATTTGCACTTAGAAAACCGATTGGATGGATGCCTGTTCCAGTATTTTGGACACCAACAGAAACTGCAGAATATATATTAGCAAACTTGTAGCAAAAAAATCTTGCTGTCAGTCCCCTGATTAAAATACCATCATAATGAGATGTGTTATCTTCAGGGCCAGCCTTCAGCATAGCAGAGTCCATTACTTTTTTGGCAGTTAGCAACACACTTTGTAATTCATCCATTTAAGTACAAATTAAACTTGATCTAGAAAGAAAAAGGGCCTGGGAGAAATGACAGTTCTTGGGAACTCCTGTCTGTAACACATTAGGGGTATGACTCAAATAGTCTATCCCCACGGGATTCTAGCATTTCAAGATGCACTGCTATCTGCTCAGACTGCTGTGAAACTTGCCATGCCGATTTAATCACCTTGCTGCTGTGTGATCTCTTGAAGACATTGCATCATCACTCACTGTCCTTTGAAGACATGCAATGTAACAAGATTTTTCAGGAGCCCTTCCAAACATATTCTACTGACTCAGATCTGCAGAGCTGACCATTAAGTAACCATCCAGGTTATAAGCAAAGAGTAATAGCTGCCTTTAGAATCACTGGGGTTTTTTTTTCACAAATCAATTTCAGAAGTTGAAAGTGCTTGAATATTTGCCGTTTTCTGGTAATTGTGTTCTCTTTTAACAGCATTCCAATATAGGAGTTGATAACCTAGTTAAGGGCTATAAAAAATACTTCATTACAATTAAGAATATTAACTTTTTTACCTTCTTACAATAAAGGTTTTAAATTATTAAAAAGGTAATTACACTAAAATTATTAAAAAGGTAATTACAATTACCTTTTACAATCAAGATTATTAACTTTTTTACCTTTTTTACCCTTCACCTTTTCTTTTCTGCCCTATCCAAGGTATCTCCAAAGGGCCATGTAAAGCATTGGATTTAGCAGAAAGTTTTAAATTTCAAAAACTTTTGAAAGGAACTATAGTCTGGAGTATGACTTCGGGTGAAATGCTAAAACTACATAATTTAGCATAAATTACTACATAAATTACATTGTATCCAAATAGAAATTTACTAGGATTGTCTGGAACAAAATCTAGTTGCTCACCTGAATTACTTCCTTTCCAGCCTAGGCTGCTGGAAGAAATCATGATTTTGTCTGTAATTATCTAACAGTGCAAGTGAATAACATGGATTACAATTTGGTTAGGAAGGATGTTCCCTGTGCCCCATGATGAAATTCTCTGTCTTGACTATTTCACATTGCTGGACAGAAAACTTCAGAAGTTCTTACAGTTTATTCTCATCACGATCTTTTGGTCCAATGACTTGAGGTCTGCTGTTTCACATCAGAAATTTTTCCCAGTTCTCAAGCCTGCTGACTCACCAATTCATACTGAATCATATCGAGTGGTTCCAACAGGTTTTTGTATTTTGTATACATTGCCTTTGAGTCATTTTTCAAGCATTCAATACAAAGAAACCACCAGCTACTAAATGTGAACACGGCCTAGATACACACTTGCTTTATTTGTCAACATTTATTTCCTTTCTGGAAAACAGGCTGATTTGAATGTGTGAAAAATTTTGCATCTCAATTCTGATACAAGAAAAAATGTCCTCTCCTTTTCCCTCTCCCTTTTTTGAAAAACCCTATCCCATCAACTGTGCTGCAAAAACACTGTGGGTTTCTTTTGTGAAAAACTTGGAGTTTAAATGATTATACAAAGAGTGGCTTCAGCAACAAACTGAACCAGACAAGGCTTTCTGCAGAGAACCATTACCTAGGCTGCCAATTCCCCAATCTCTCCGTTTGTCTTCCCAAGTAGGTCCTGCCAGATGTGCCAAACTGTGAGGAGTGAAGAATCCATGTTTTCTGGAAGTTCACTGTGGAGGTAACAAACAAACAAACAAACTTGGCAAACTTTCGCAGCCTCAGCCTCACGGGATCATGGTTAAAAGACTCCCCACTTTCTCTGCTTTTCTCTCTTTCTTCAAATGAGTGCAGAAGAAAAAAGTCTGTGACACAAGAAGACCACATTGTCGATAACATCGACTTTTATGGACATTTTCTAGTGGTGGGATGTTCGCTGCTCATGTGGGACCTCCTTTCGTGTTCTGCCAATGAATTCAGCTGGAAATGTTGAAGAATCTAATCTGCAGCAGGTGACATGAGCAAGTTTGTCCAGATATCAGGAGATCAGAATTTCCTTCCTTTCTTGTACTGGAAAGAAACAGAGCTTGCTGTTTCTGACAGTATTTGTAAGCAGCCTACTTTGGAAAAGAAAGAATTTCCTTTGAGACTTGGTTTTTCAGGGTGCTGCTCAGTTCTCTTCTGGCCAACATGAACCCTTTTGCCCCAAACACAGTATTTACAACACCACATGACTCTCTGATGTCGTGCTTTGCACCACTATCACTAACTTCAATGCTGTTTATTAAAGTTGTAATAAAGGAAGAAACAGGGACTAAACCATGAAGACCAGACAGAATGCATATAGAGCTGAATGGAAGCGTAGCACTAAGGCATCAGACCGAGACATTCCCTTTCCTGTCTGCCTACTACTACATGAAAATCCACAGGTTCCACCCCAGTAGTTTTATCAGTCTAAATTCCTGGCACACATTCGTTCACAGAGAGATGGAAAACACAGAGAGGATTCTCTCATATTACAGACATGGGAAGCTTAGAACCCTCTTCCCAGTCTTAGAGATATATCGATAGAGCTGATTTTCACAGGCATGGATTTGTGCCAAAATATATCATTACAGGCAATTAGTTAACTATTTCAGGCGTAATTCATGTCTCTTCATTCTTCTCTTTCCTTCACAGAGATACCCTTTCAATAACTATTTTCCCCTTCTAGCATGGAAATCCTTTCCCAGGGAATTAAGAGAACGAAATTACTGCCTATTATGATGTTGCAACTTCTAACCACAGGGTTCAGCATCAAGAAGTAAAGAGCAATTATTGGAACGTTAGGGCTTAACTAAACATTTCAGTATTTGGCAGGGCATACTCTGAACCAACAAGGAAACAGACAGCCATGCATATGTGTGATCACACTAGGTAGGTATAAAATGTAATTGGAAGCAGTGTTTCAGGAATTTGAATTTTAATAACATTATAGAGATTTTAAGCATGAATGTTCTGATAGTAAAATTAACCACTTGAGAAACTTGTTTTTTGTTATTTGCTGTTAAAGCACATGGTAGTAAAGAGTCAATGCTTTGCATGGGTCTTCACAGGGGTTCTTGAGATTTTTTGACTAACCAGATCTTTATCTCTTGCTCTGAAACTCATGCTCATTGAAAAATAGAACTATTGACCCAGAGACCACCTGATATCTCTGCATTGAACACAGCAGCTGAAAGACTGAAACACTGAAGGTATGCAATCCACCCCAGAATTTTCGAAGCTTCAGAGGTTAATTCATTCTCAAAAGAAGAGAGAAACTTGTGCTGGAATGAAAATTTGATGCCTCTTAAAAAGCTGGAATGTGTGTCCTTTTAGATGCAAAGGGTCAGGGCTCTTGGAAAATAAATCAGTTTTGAAACCATAGACATTAAGACTACACAAAACTTGGAGTTATCAAAATAGGAAGGCAATTAATCTACATTTACAGCTGTGAAGTTCCCATATTGAAAGAATATCTAAATGTAGAAACCTCGTGTAAAATACAAGAGATAAAAATCTCATCCCCATTACTGTACCTTTCATGTGTTATCAGATTTCCCACTTTTTAAAAATTTAACCATCAATATGTTTACTACAGAGGTCATTAACAGCCACTGTGTTTCAGATCTGAAGAGTAGATGACATGTCTCAGAAGGAGTCACTGGCCCTGTGGCACTGTCACCACTTGGGAGACACAATCCTCTTTCTACAGCCTGACTCCGTGGCATGGAAGACATTTCTAATATCCCCTGCCTTCTTACTATGAAAAACAGACCTTGAGGGCTGTCCAGCTCCTGCCTTCTCTGACATGGTGTCCCACACAGACTATAATCCAGCCACCACAAAGCCAAGGCAGAGAAAACACTTCAGTCACACTCCATGCCCAAACATTTCCTTATGTTGCCCATTCAGAAATGGCAAGAAACAGGGTTGAAATCTTACTCATGAGCTCATCACAGACCAGGCATTACTGTGCTGACCACACCTCACCATCCTCTTTGGAGAAGTTCTACCACAGCAGCAGAGCCCCAGATTCCTACCTGCAGCCTGAGCCTCACACCCTGACCTGGAACACCAGGTCACACTGCTCTTCTCTTCCTGGCCAGGATCCTGTAAGCACAAACCAAAACAATCTTTCTGGTTTGCCCCACCATGTCCTCTTGTCCAAACTGAATACAAAAACTACTGTAGCATCCCTTTTCTGACCTGCAGCCTCCCAAGCTGAGTTAAACACAGCAGCCCAGCTCCACCACCTATCAACATGATCCTCCCCTTAGATGAGATATCAGGAAGAAATTCTTTGTTGTGAGGGTGGTGAGGAACTGAAACAGGTTGCCCAGAGAAACTGTGAATGTCCCATCATTGGAATCATCCAAGATCAGTGTGGACAGGGCTCTGAGCAACCTTGTTTTTGAAGATGTCCAAGCTGATTGTAGGGTTGTCGGACCAGATGACCATTACAATATCCCTTGCAACCTAAAGTGTTCTAAGATCTTATACGATCAGCAGTACATTAAATCAGCCTTAAGTAACACTGACACATCTCTCTCATATATATAACCAGATTTTTTTTGGTGTCTACGGCAGCAAGTGATTAATTGATCAATTAGACCTCTCAAAACAGAGTGTTTCCAATTAGAGCAATTAAGAAAACAAACAAATAACAAAAGTATTCAATAAATAACAGCAAGCCATCACTGATATTGGTTTGCTGTCCTGACTTTGCTTGAAGACAGAGTATGCTATTTCTCCCGCACTGTTTCTGGCAGAGATGTGGTTTACACTGGAAAAAGGGTTAGTTAAACCAGTTCCCAGGATAGGCATATCTCTCTGCATTATTTGCCATCAGAACAATATTCCCAAGAAGCAAAATTTTAAGCACAGACCACATGTTCCATCAGTTCCATCACTAACACAGGTGATACTGGAAGACAATCAGATTTACATGGCTTCAGCTAGCTGCAAACTCCTGAGTCCACCAGTTTTTCCAAATCAATTCCTGCCTATTTCAGTGCTCTTGAAGACCAAGGATTTAATTCATTATAGAATTGTTTTTATCCAGGCCTCCCCTGCATGCCATCACTGCTAGTCACTGGTGGGTTCTAAGTAGTGTAAGTGCAGGTGCTAAAAGCATTTCTGAGAGCCTCAGACTCTGACCATGGTTTGGGGTGAGTACAGCACAAAGCAGCTCGTTGCTTTCTGGCCCTTTGCAAAGTATCTTCCTTATTTTCCATGAAGTCTGTTAGAGAAAACCCAATCACCCCTTTTGGCTTGCCTCAAAATATCTCCCTGCAATTTTCAAATGAGAGCTCACAACTCAGCTGCCTATACTTTAAGGTTGAGCTGACACTTGCAGGATGCATTTTCACCCAAGGCATCTCCACAAATGAATCAGAGCACTGATAAAGCCTTTTAGAAAGCTGTTTAGAAACACACAGTTTGTTTGAAGTGTTGGATAAGCAAAGCTTGCAGCAGTCCCTGACATTTGTCCCTAACATATCCGACTCAGACTTCTTTTAACACAATAAAATTCAGCATTTAAGGAGATTTTAAGGGGATTTTAAAGGGGATTTTAATCCCCCCTTTTAAGGGGATTCCAATACATTCAAAAGCTCTCCTGAGACCTCCTGCCAGCTCAATTATTCTGTGATTTTATTTCTTTTTGGTCATGGTCATTTCCATGTCATCTTAATGTTTTTACTCATGCACTAAGCAACATGACTAACATCTGTCACATATTGCTTGTTTTCTTCTTTTTCCTCAGGGGAAGAAGGAGGGGAGGCAAAGTGGTTTTCCTTTGTTTATTTGTTTGTTTAGCATGCATGTTGCTATGTGTTTACAACAGAAAACACAAGGTCAGAGTAATGCTTCATGGAATCAGAGTGGGAGCTGGAATGTGTATACAGGTGCTCAGGAATCAGAGGAACCTCTAAGACTGCCAGGTAAGCCCTTGCCTCTTTCTTTGTGCAACAGGTGCACAGATGGATATGATTTTCACTCCAAAACTTCTTTGTCTCAGGCTTGGAAGGGCTTTGAATGAGGACACACAAACCTCAAACCTTATTCAGAATTCAGCAGTAACTGATATGTAGAATAAGGGCATGTCTGGTCATGTGGTAATGCCTGGTTGGGAAGAGCACCGTTGTGTTCTGAAGCTGCCTGAGCACTGGTGGATTCACACACCTGTCCAAGGTTAACTGGGAGTAGAAAAGGAAAAGGTTCAAAAACTGAACATGAGACAGTACATGGCAAATGGAAATACTCTTCCACTAAGACACATGAAGGAAAAAGGACTGTCTATTGCAAGTTGTTCATAGTGATTTTGTCTGTCTAACATCCGGATCACTTAGTGGCTCAAGGACAACTTCAGGAAATTGTTTTTGTTAATCTTTTATGAGATTATGGTTGTCTGAGACTTCCTTTTCTAGTAAAATATTTGTTTTAGCTCCTTGCACACTTGCAAAACTTCACCCCTAGGGGCTGAAAATTCCCATATCTATAATAAACATTTTGGCAAAGTTTCACTCATGAAACATTGAGCGAGACAAGAAAGGGTATGTTTTGCCCTTGCGCAAAAGATGGGCAGCTCTTCTGTGAAAAATCCTTGGAACTGTAAAAAGACTGCTAAGGAAATTGCTAGATCTCACTTCAAGAGGGATTTGTTTGTTTCTCTGAAAACACATGGGTATTTGAGAAATTGTAAGCCCCTGAAGAATCTCAATTCACATAAGCACAGTTACAATAGGTTTTCTTAGCTGGCCTTGCAGTCATGTCCTACCAGAACACATATTCACCATTGCCAAAAGCCAGGTGTATAAGGGTACTCTCAGCTTCTTTGGGCAAAGAAAAAGGAGCAAGGTTCTTTTGTACGCAGAAGAAACTGTCTTCTTCAGTCCTGTTTTCTGGAAAAATGGATGAAGGTGCCAATTCAAATGCTTAAGTAACATTTAAAGGTGCTATAATATAAAAAAACTACAGAATTCTTGGGTTTTTACATGGAGACAAGGAGAGAGAGGCTGAGAGACATGCAGCCTGGGTGAAACTCAGAAGAGCATGAAATGTCCTTGATTCCAGATAAATAACACAGCATTTAGCTTTATGAGAAAAGACATTCTTCATAAGTCTTTATTAGCAGACAATTGTTTTCATACACTATTTGCCTAAACTTATAAAAAATCTGAAAAGACTTCTGAATGATAATTTTACAGTTGCTTTCAAATTTTTGGTGGAAATGTTGAATGTAACTGAAATCACATCATACCACACTGAGTCCTTTCATAAATAAAGGTCTTTGATCAGGTGGCATATCCACACATTCCTGGAGATGGTCATTTTAACAATTGTTAATCAATTTCTTGTGTACTTGATTAATACTCTACAGGACTTAGAAGAATTTTAATATTGTAATACATTCAATAAGTCTGCACCCCCACCAAAAGAAAACCAGGGATCCCATGGGAAAAGTCTTATTTCTGGGTTTTTCTCTTATTTCTTCATCATTTCCAAGTAATTATTCATTGTTATTATTATTATAGTTTGCCATGCTGTATTAAGCAACAATAGAGAAGTTATTATCTTTCATTTCCTTTCAATAGAGAGAGAATCTCTTAAAATCCTGTCTTTGCCTTTTTCTTCTGTTGGTTTCTCAATTAGCAGAAGAAAAAAATAGATCAGATTTTTTATCTTTAAAGATTATGATTCTCACAAGTGTGTGTTATTTACCTTGGTAGGAAGGCTATGAAATATTTGTTAAATTTAATTTCTAGTTGACAAAGGAAATGTCTGTTTTTGATTGCTACAAATCCATAATGAAACCCAAAGAGATCTTGTTAAACTTGATTCAATGGGAAATGCTGCCAAGGACCCAGTTTTATGTTCCATCTTGCTTTAATTGTCGGTCACGCTTCTGAAAAGACACAAATGGTCAGCAAGCCAAAGTGTTCTTATTGGCACACTTAACAGTCACGTTTTCTCTTTGGTTCAGTAACTACTTGAAAGAGACCATAGAGACATAAGACATCTACAACAAATGTTCTTTTAAAATATTTATGATTTGTGCATTCAGAACTCAGGGTGGTATTTTAGTTGCATGTGAAGACAGGTGATGATTTTAAAATTATTACAATGACAGCTGCATGCTAACATAGTCATGCTTGCATTGTCGCTTACTCCAAAGCAATCTAGCCTTTATTTCACCATCTGTTTAGAAAGCAAAGCCTAAAAATATACTGGACATTTTGTCTCTTCTCTGATGTGTATAAATTACTTCTATACAGACAACCACACCTAAACCCATGCTTCTCAGTTATCACTTTTGTGTCACGGTTATGTATCACTTAAATGTCACGGTTGTGTAAAACACATCTCATGGCAAACACCAGAAACACTGCTGGTTTCTTTTGCTTATACTTACATAACCCACTTTTGATCTGCTTGTTTTTTTTCAAAATGAGAGTAGTCCTATTCATTCCCAAGCTGGAACTCTTGAAGATCCATGGTAATTAAAAATGTTAAGAATTACTGATAAGAAAAATTGTTAATGAACATGTATACTCTTCATTGTTGCTATTGGCATAGTATGAAAGAAATCACAGTGCAGTCATAATGACTGTTTCTTTGGCTGAGAAGTTAGAAAGCCTGTTCATATGAAAGAAAAAACCTCATCCTTCCCTATCTTATACTGAATAGGAAAAAAGATAGCAAAATATATTAAAAGAGTAACCCTTACTTTCAATAATATGTATCTGACTGGAAAAATGCTGTTCTGTTACAGACCTGAAACTTCATCCTAACTCCAGCAGTACTGTAAAATTGTTTGAAGTGCAATCAAATGAAAGACATACATTTGTAAAACCAAAAATTTTTCTTTCTCAAACAAGAATAGGGCATTACACAGAACTAAATTACAAGCCTTATTTTGACTAGATGAAAATTTCTTTCTATTCCAGGGATTGTCACCATGTTTTTCAAAATCATTTAGCATTACTAATATCCTGTGGAAATAATTTTGAGACTTTAAGAGTCAGTATGCTCGTGAGTCCTAACTGAATAGGACTAAGAGGGCTACTATTACAATAGAGTACTTTGCAGAAAAGAAAAATAAAGTGATTGTAAAAGTTATCATGTCAAGTCTTCACCTTATAATTGATACCTGAGACTTTCTCCTGAAGTTATAAATACTTGGTTTGGAGTGCTGATAACTTTATTAAAATCTGCAATGTAATTATCAGCAATGTAAACTACAATGTTGGATAAAATACTTCTTTCTAACAGTATAATCTGTTGCATGTATCTCAAAATTCCAAGCCAGACATCCTAAAATAATGATCTAGATGTTATTTAAAATTTGAAGTTTATCACTTTTTAATGCCTTACATAATATTTTTAAACTTTTACTTTGCAAACATAGCTGCTTAAAATCCTGGGGTTTTTTTAAGAAAACATCCTTTCAAAGGCAAAGATTCAGGCCTGTGAATTTGGGATTTAAAATACAGTAGTCAAAGGCTGACAATAAATACAATTTGAGAAATTAAAGTATCAATTCGAATTCCATTGGAAATGTTATATTTTGACAGAGATTTCTGTCCCAAAAGACATTATTTAAATACTATCTTCTTCTGAGTTACTGACTCCGTGGATATTCTCTTATGCATGCCAGTGAAACACTACCAGCTATGCCAAAGAAATGAACCTAAGTGATGTCTTAGCTTCTTTTCACACTCTTATCCCATTAATACATTGATTCACCAAACTTACAGAATCACAATCAAAACTGGGTTGTGATCATCAAGACTTCTGTAACACCACCAACTAAGATACCATGGGACTGTCACAGAGCTTGAAACTCTGTAGAAACACAAAACACTACTGACTGGGGATGATGGTGAGACCAAGCTGTGGCTATGCATACTGAGAAGAAATTTCTTTTTAATCCTTTCCAAACTGAATCCTGGATACCAAATGGGTCTAGATATGTGGATGTACATGTCTGAATTAAGCATCAATATGCCCTGAATCAATGAAGATAACACCATTTTGATAATGTTTTTCTCTTTAAATTCAGTTGCAATAATGTAGTGGCATATTTCTATCAGCTCAAGGCCAGGTTCAGGCTGCTCCTCCCACGTGGAAAAATCTGTCCTGTTTAAAATGAAACACACTTGCTGTAGGTGCTGTTTCATGCAGCCTCTTCAGCATGCCTCTCCAAAGAGCTGAAATGTCTTTCCTGAAACCTTTTGCAATGGGATTTATATCATCAGTTAATGACAAATGGTCCCCTCTCACACCAGCAAAACACCAGTTTTGCTATTAGACTAACTAAAGTAACAACATGTTGCATGCCTAATGATCTGGAAATACATTCACTTGCACTCCCCTTGCAATGCAAACATCAAACAGCCATCCAGACCCATACTTATAGAAGGCATTTACCAAAATTAATCTCAAGCAGAGATGAAATGTTATTTATTTCAGCCTTATTAGATACTGCCTGTTTTCTTATTTCTGTTGTTTCTTAGCTCCTAGACAAAACAATATGACTTTTAAGTTAATGGGCAAATTAGTAAGTGATAAGTGGATTTAAAAATAATAGGAAGTACCTGGAGAAAGGGAAAACACTGTAACTCAGACATTGCTTAATGAAACTAAAATCCATGCAATCTACTTGAACCAAAGCTTACAACTCAGATGGCTTAAAAAAAAAAGGAAGAGGAAAGCTGAAACACAGTTGTGGGGCAGTTATAACGCCTCTACCAAAGCAAAAGAGTCAGCACACCAGGGAAAAAACAGACTGATTCAGTGACTTGTCATGGCACCCAAAACATGCTGATTAAAGCCCCTGAAGTTATTGGAAGATGTTTTCCAGGTGTGATGCTCATCAGCTATTGCTCAAGCTGGGAATTAGTTAACAGTGTGCTGAAACACTCTTTTCCATCTCATCAAATATTCACCTTCATGGAGTTCACTTGCTCCCACCATCTGTGCTTATGTAAGCAAACAATGATTGCTCAGCTATCCCGTTGTGAGGGTTTCCACTATTCCTATTTCCTAGTTTAGATAAACAGGTTTTTCATCCTCAGTGTCACACATTTATCAGCACTAATAACATGGGTTATGCCAACTTTAAGCTTTAGGAACCAGAACCATCTGTCTTCTCCATCCATATGCCTCACAGCAGACCTTCCTGTATCAACATAGTGTTAATGGGTTTGTTTCAGTGGCAAGTGACACAACAGGGTGACAATTTGTGCATTGAATGTGGTATTCTATTCACATGTATCCAGCAAGATCACGTTGGTTTGCTGCTGTAGATATGTGGGAATTTTTTCAGAAAACTAGCCACTGCTTTAGACTGATTAGGCTTCTTTAGCAGAGTAAATTTGCATTGCAGTGAGTAAGCAACCATCTTGTTCAGTGAGGTTTCCATCTTTGTAAAATCATAATCATTGCACAGACATGCAGACATTTGGACTTGGGGACATTGAAGCAAAAGTTTCTGCATTAAAAGCTCTTTACATTGAAAAAAAAAAAAAAAAATTGTGAGCACACATGTTGCTGAGTCTCAGACCTGAAAGTACTACTGCAGTGGATGTATTATATTAAAGTACTTATACCAGGACCTACTCAAGTGTCCCAGAGTCATAGCTGGACCTGTCATGGAGCTAATGAAACAGCAGAAATTATAAATAGGAATCCATAATAAAGTCCACAAAATTTTCTTATTCCCTCACTAGAAATCTAATTTCATTCCATAGTGGTATCAGTAATGCCAAAGATTGGTTTCTGTATTCCAAGTAAAGCCTCTACATATTCACTTGCACTCTATTCATACTGCAGAGCTTCTCAACACACACAGTTTTGCAGGGCATTTCATTTCATGTCTCAAGCTGCTTGTTTCATGTCATGCCAGATCAGATGAACAACAGAAACTGCCCAAACAGATAGCTGCTTGTGCAAGACTCTGAGCTGGAGCAGAGACCTTAAGGCTGGGATTCATCTCACTGATTTGAGATGTCTGCAACATAGATTATGACTTCTGAGATAGCTGTCCACAGCTCCCAGGTGGGATGATTCAGCTGACCTATTTCTAGACATCTGCTTTAGGGTAGCATGACTTAAGCCCCAGGAGTGTTATCTGTCCCTCAACTGAGTATAAAGGAAGCACGTTGTGACTAACCCAGAGGGAGATGTTGACATTATCAGATGTTTTCCCTGACTTCTGCACTCAGCTCTTTCACTCCCATTGAAAAAAACAAAACATATTATGATGGGAGCTCACACATTATTTCTTTTCCCCTCTTTCTAGAACGAGACACATCTACATTCAGTTATTCTTGAGCAGCTCTCCCAGGCTAAACCAGATATCCAGAAAAGCAGCTAATCTCTTTTATTGATCTACAGTATTCAGAAATATTTTTACTGAACAGTATCGTCCACCACTACCATAGGTTCATTGCTTTTGGTAATTTTCATCTCCTTTTCCAATTAAAAGATTCACGCAGTGATAGGTAAGAAAACTATGAGTGCCATCTTCCTCCTGTCTCCAGTAAGGTAGACTGTTCAGCCACACAGACTTTGAGGAAGACTACTGCTGTCCTAAAAAAAGCTGCCTATCTTATTTACATTCCATGTTTTAACTAGTGGGTCCTCCATTGACAGAATAACAGCCCAGCATAACTGATAACAAATATTCTGCTGTTTAATCATGTATCCATCTAAAAGATACAACAGAATCTCATTCATACACTGTTACTGATCTCATTAAAATTTCCCTGTGGTGTTAGAGATGATGGAATATTTTGGTTGAAAGAGGATGTAGAATTTTTAGGTAAGGCCAAGTTATAAAGGACCCTGAGCAACCTGGTTCAGTGAGAGGTGTCCCTACCCATGGCAGGAAGGATGAAAGTGGTTGATCTGTAAGGTCCCTTCCAATCTCCACATTCTATTTCTATGATCCTCTGATTCTATGGCCAAAGACAAACATCCATGAAAGCCTAACAATGGTGCAATCCTAGCTCTTGCATTTATTCCCTTCTCTGGAACTTGCCAATAACTACTAACTATACATTATTCAACTCAGATATGAAAGGCAGATGTATAGAGACTCAGAAGAGCACAGACTGTTCTGCTCAGACTAGAAACATACAGGACAGAACACGCTGGGTCATCATGTTCAGTTTCTTGGAAATTTAAGCAATCATGATATATAATTCTCCTGCTATACTGAAATATACTTGTTAGACTATTTCAAGACTGAAAGGAAAGCAAAGCTGAAAGCTGCAAGAATTCCTCAATTTCAGAAAAAATCCCCACCTGCACTGATCACATAGATCTATATAAAACAAATAGCACTTCATTTCCATAAGCCAGTTGCTCAAAATTCTTATTTCAGTACATATTCTACCCAGCTGTCACACTCTATCCTAATCTTGACATGATTTAATCTGTTCATACAGATAATGGTGTAAACAGACACACAAAAGGCACAGCCAAAGCCTGCCAAATCCCAGCACAAAATGACTGGATCATGCTCTGGTGTTGGCAACATGAAATTTACTGCAGGGTATGATTTTTCATGATAGCAATGCTTTATATGAGGGGAATTATGCTCCAGTTTCAATGGCCCTTATACTGCCTGTATTTCTTTATTTTAGTAAAGCACTTAACATCAAATGAAGGCCAACAGCTAATAAATCTGTTTAGAAAGAAAGTTATTTCCTACATGCAGAAATAGCAATTTGTGTTTTCAAAAAGTGCTTCCTATTTGGTTTATGTTATCACTATTTTTCAGGAATTTATAAGCAAAATCCATTTTAAAAAGTTTTACCTTTTTCAACCAAAATACATGATGTAAAATGGTAGATAAAGGAAAAAGGACAGATACCTGACCTATGCTATTGAACTTCACATGCATTTTAATGGAATTAATTGCATGTGAAAGTTCTTTATGTTGATAACGATGAGAACATAGAGCATCTCAGCTGCAGGTGAGAGAGACTTTAAGGGCATGATCCTTCTGACTGCTATTCATACAAGACTTTGCTCAAGACTGTCTTTTTCATACAAGTAAAAGGTGAAAAAACACAAGTCAAATACCACTTGTAGACATAAAAACATAATCCAGATCTCACCCAAAGAAAACCTAAAATTTTGAGATTTGGTAAGCAGGTACAAGAATGCCAGCATAGCACTGGGGAAATTCTATTCCAGACTTCTATTGCCTTGTCTGAGTAAAAGTTTAGGTAACTGTCTTTCTCACCATGCTACATAGCCCTCTAATCTGCTTCTGCAGGTTGTCTTTGATCTTTCATATTCACTAATTAAGAATGTGAAATTGCAGCTCTTTGTGAAGTCAGTACTCTCCTGAAATCTACCTGAGAAATATGCCAGGACAAGAATGCCTAAATATTATCTTGTGAACACATTAATGTCCCAGACTTCCAATCTTAAGAGTCCTGGTACTACAATGTTACAAGGGACTTGTATACTTTGATACTTTAAAGGAAAAGTCACCACAACACAAGAATTACAATGTAAGAAGGAAGTTTTATAATTAGTCCTAACTTGTGGTTTAGATTTTAGATAATATGTTATTTTCAGTTTATAATTCAACAGCTAATTTTGTAGTGAAAAAATGTCAGAACATGCCAGAGTACTAATCCACCTGACTGAAAACAGATACACTATTCTGGGCCCCTCCTGATACAAAATGAATCCTCCTTATACCAGTTATGAGTCATCAATAAGACTGCTTTTGTTCCAGATCTTTAGCTGGGTGATAGACCCCACAAACCTGAGACTTTTAAGAATGCATGTGTAAGGATAGATTATTTTTTATTTGATCTAATTATTTAATTTGAATTAGCTCTAGTCCAATACTGAGGACAAAATGTTGCATTACGGATATTATAATATGTAAATTGTATATTATATTATATTATATTTATTATATTATATTATTATATTATATTATGTAAATTCAATCCCTGTTTCACTTAATATTTTTCTTTTAAACTTAATTCGCAATTATGATCCAGAACATCAGAGGACCTAACAGGGTAACGCCTCTTATGCCTGCATACCCAGACAGCTCTTAATAATTTACTCTTGGCTCATTTTTGGGAGTGGGAAAAACCGTCCAGTAAAGATGACCATTGAAAGTAGAAGACAAGAAATAACATGAAACAAGGAAGAAAACACAAAGGAAACAACTAAAATCAAGAGAAAAGATTTGAAAATTGTGCAATGAAAAAAATGGATCTGAGAAAGAAAAGAGGGATTGGTTAATCATTAGCAGCACAGTCTGAGGTTAAGCAAACTTTGTAGATACCAATATTTCAGGCACTACCCAGCTTCTCCTCTGTGCCACTCCTCACTCTTAGTGCAATCTCATCAAATATCATTCCAGATAAAAAGCACCTCTGGAGTCAAGCATGAGAACGTGATGAAAAGTCAAACAATGGTAAACACAGACTCATCTATTTTGCCAATATGACACACTTCAGTAGTATCTAACTGAACTCACAGGCACTTCATATTTAATTTTCAGCTGGTAAACTAAGACAGATAAAAAAGCCCTTTGAGGGTTTTTTTAGCTTGATACATTTTCCCAAATGTTTTTAAATTTGTGACCATTTTCTCACGGCCTTACATGGCCATGATTCTTCATAATGACGGTAGCAGAGTCATGTTCTCAAAGTCATAGCTACTACAGGTTTTAAATTGTGACTAGAAGTCACATTTCACATTTATGTAGAACCATCAGGTCTGAAGAACAGATGCTGTATTTCCAAACTGAAACAGATGCATTGCCACTCTCATTTGCCACACACCAAATCCTGCAAACAGCTGTACTGGATCAAACTGGACAGCTTCCAGAAGCAGATTTCTACAGAATACATAATGAAAATAAGCGTACCTTCCCATACCTTTATAAATACTGCTGCTAGTGCTTCTGAAAACCTGACAGTTTCTTACTGAACACTCTGTTGAGGGCACTGATGGTTGGAAAAGTTTATGTAGGCTTCAGATTAACCAAATTTGGTTATTCCCAATTTTCAGCTTGTTACTTATAGAGCAAACACAAACCTCCTGTGTTTTTAAGTGTCTCCCTATCAGTTAAGGAAGTGATTTATTTATGTACATGAAGAACTTTGTTCATATGAAGAAGAACACTCAATGGAAGACAGGCAATATTATTTACTATATATTATTATGCCTTAAATATGCTGTCAAGAAAAGACAATATTCTCTTCGTTTTTCTCCGCATTCTTTTTTGCCACAGTATTCAGCAGTCAACTCAATCTTATTGCTGCATAGAATTTGTGGTAGATACCATATCCTCACATTTACTATGCTAACAGTGGTCCTGTGATTGCAACAGAACTAGTGTTAGGTAAAATTAGCACCAAATTCTGGCAGGGCAGCCACCTAAAACTACCAAGTAAGAAAACATTTCATTCCTTTCTCCTTACTATTGTGCTATCTTGAACCTCATGAATTTTCCAAACTTCCTCCAGCAACACACCTGTCCTGTTTAATACAGGTGACAATAGGGTCTGCTTTTTACCTGCCCTGTTCCCCATCATCTATGAAATGGATTTACCCAGTGTGTCTTCTGACAATGCACTGGCTTTCAATGGTGTTTGGTGGTGTACAGCAGGATAGGGTGCCTGTGTAAGAATGGAAACCTCCACACACTGCTTAACAACTAGCCAAGCCTATGCCTTACAACCAGGTGACACTATGAGTAAAAAAAAATTGTTACTTCTTAGGAGCATATTCTTTAAGAAAACCTTCATGGAGCTGAGAGAACAGTACAAGACATAACCAAAACTAGCTGATGAAGAAAAATTAATGGCACTGAGTTTTCCTTCTGCATATGTCATCCAAAAAGATTCCAAAAGAGTGAGTGCTGGAAAAGAGAAAGGAAGGAAACTCCACACATCCTCTGCTCTAATAATTCATTGTTTAGGGAAGATATCACTCATGATGATTAACGTATTTGTCCCAAATGCTCCAAAATACACGTTTCAGTCAAAACTGGACCTTGAACTCTTCAGTCTGAAGCCAGTAGTCTATACATTAGGCCACGCTACACCAGCTTAGTCCACTAGGACAGTTTTGAATCTGATTCAAAATAAAGTAAAACAAGAGTCTTTTTCTTGTAAGCAGCTGCTAGGTGCTCAGCCCTATGGTCACAGAATTACCCAGTAGCAGAAGAAAGGTGTTACACTGTTAAATAAAGGCAAATATTACCTAATTTGGAAGCAAGTTTGAGCAGTCCCAGCCAATATGGAAGTTCTCTTAATACCTTTAAAGTGCAGAGGTGTCTGGGCACAGGTTACTGGATATAGCAAGTTTGTTTCAGATTATTCCAAAAGTTCTTCTGCCGTCATCAAGCCTAGGCCAAATCAAAACAGCCTTTTATAACAATCTCCACACATGCTGTGAATGTTTCTGAGGGTTTTAAGTGCTCTTTTCTTCAAAAGCAATCATTGCTGCTGTTATCTGACTACTTTTAGAAGTTTCTAATTTCTTCTTTAGTCTGTTGTGCTCTCAGTCCGTGTTTTGACACATTGCCTCTGTGCAGTAAGGGATGGCAACTTGTCATTAACGGACACTTTATTTAGGAAATTAGTGGATGCTCTTAAGATGAAAGAAAATACATACCTCATTCTTGTGGCGTTTTCATAGATTAATGTGTCTTTGAGGTTTGGAACTGAGCTAATTTTCTTTTATTAAACAGAGGAGTGATATTTATATATACCTGGTAAAATGCAAAGAATTTGGAATCAGAAAGTGCCAGAGGGCTTTGGAAGCAAGAAGTCTAGGCCAACAGTGCGTGCACAAAACCAGCTCCTCCTTCAATGCCTACATAGTCCCATCTTGTGCAGGGAGTAACTGTAAGAGGACAACAGGATAAAGAAGTCATGTTACTGCAGGTTTGGACTGAAGTGACTGGAGAAGTAACAGCTTTATGATTTTTTTGGCTATCCTTTCCATCACTATAAAAGTTAGCATGAATATCACAACAGAAGCAAAACGGCCCAGTTCAGATCAAAGCCAAAACCATATAAAACTGGAATAAACCTGTGCTAGATGATCTTCATCTACTGTAAGCAGACTGTATTGTATTTACTCCCTTACTCTTTAGACATAATGAATTTTGTCTGCATTTAAACTGATGAAAATTAAATAATGAACTACCCTTAATATGAATTTTACAGGAAAAATGTGTTATTCCTTCAGTAAAATAATCTACTTTTTCTTCATAGTTTTCTTTTTTTTTTATTATCAGTTGAAACAGGCAAAGTTAATGAAAACCACAAGAATATAATTAAAAATTATTTTCATTTATATTTATTTGGAAGATACTAAAAGTAGTATTTTTTTCCTTTTCTTCAGGATTGCACACACTCATCACTGAAATTACTGCTCTGTACAACACTCTTTCCGTGCAACAAACTATTTTCATACAATATACAAAATGGTGCTGATGTACTATTAGAACATATTTATCAGGAATCGAGTAGTAGGACTTCAACTTAAACAGTAAATGGGGTCACAGGTGACCTGATGTAATCTAATCCTTTGCAGGCAATTCTGTTCCTCTTGCTCCCTGAATGTGTTTTATGAAATCCCAGCCAAGACGCTTCCTGCCTTTGATGGTTGATGCTAGTGTCACCTCATGACAGCTGGAATATCTTCATTCAGTTTTACAGTGAGCAGCAATCTTAACTCTGTTAGTTCTTTAAAGCTAAAGGAGGCTGTGATACAAACAGCATCAGAGAGATTGCTGCTACAAAAGACATGTAAGTTCTTGTTTTCTAACTTGTGATGGCATGAGTATGGAATATATACACTGTGTCAGCAGAGTGGCAAGAGTGTTTAAATTTTCTTGGGTTTGGGGACAAATAAAAATAACACAAAAGGAGTTTTCTTGGAGTAACGGGAAAATATTACTTGTTACAGAAAAATGTTCTTTCACCATGAAAGGATTTTCCAGGAGATGCACTGCATTCACAGCCACGAGGCTACAGCAGTACTGGTGGGGTTTGTTTCCAGGGGTATGGATCCAGGAGTGACATTGCTGGCTGTCTGAGCAGTTTGAAAGACTAGCAGCAAATGGATGTCTGGTTCACCATGTTGAATTCAAGTAGAATATAATTTTAAAGGCCTTTAAATGGCATTTGCAGGTTTTTTTGGTGGTGGAATTATGTTATAATGGGGCCTTGTTTAAGCTCCAAACTTAGAAAATCTAGGTCTAAGCAGAGTTTACTGACCTGAATTAAAGCCTTTCATTAGGAGACTAAGCTCTTTATTTCTGTGGTAAAGACTGTTTTGATATGTACGCTGAAGGCACTACCACCTTTTTGACTATATAAAAAAGTTAGGCAATTCAGTGTGCTTACAGGGAGCAGCCCAGAGATGCCCTCTAGGAAATAGAAGATGATGTGCATCACTGATTTTGAATTTGGTGTGCTGAGTTCTGAGGAGGAAGATAACAAACAAGTCTTCTGCAGAGTGTATTTGGGGTTACACGTCTTGGTTGGAGAGAGACAGATATAGGTTTAGATCTCTACTATTCAAATAGGTTTGGATCCAGTGCCCCCATATCAACACTGTTTTTGTGAACCCATACTATAGATATACTTATGTCAAAAAATAATTTTAAAAAAGTCTTCCAAGAGAATATAGAGGAAAATAGCCCAGAAGCAGGTCTTTCAGATTATTAAAAAAAAAAGTAGATCTACAATAAGGTGAGTTTAGGGCACCTTGTGTTTTAAACATTAAAAAGAATAATCCATGAAACATGTAATAATCCCTTTATTAGTTCAATTAACATTCTTGGTTACTTGGTTCTGAGCTAAGGAATACGTTGAAACCTGTAAGTACTCTGACTGTAAGATGAGCACTAAAAACCACTGACCCAGGATAACAATAAAATACAAAAATACCTTAACTAGATGTTCTGTTTGAAATAGTACATTCCCTGAGGATATTTCATTAACATAATTATGTCTAGCTGTAACAAAAAAACCCAAAAACACAAAAAACCCCAAAACAACAAAAAAAACAATAAAAAACACACACACAAAAAATCACACTACATGGAGGTGAAAATGCTACTCTGGCAACTTGAAGAAGAGTGTGCTCACACTAAAAACACGGAACATCTGATATTTATGTTTGTATATAGTATAATGAGATCTGGAGACGGTCTGATTTTGTTCAGGCTGCTGGGCTTCTGGGAGGTATGCATATAGATACAATAAAAGCCAGAAAGAAAAAAAATTAACATCAAAAAAGTCTTCAACAATATATTTTCTTCTAAGTAAAAGCAGAACAAGGAGATAAAAAAACCTCAAAGAGAGAATTTCTTCATGTAAATAATTTTTGCTTTTTGGAACTAGACTAAATGAAGTATCTGTTATGAGCAGATTTAAATGAATTAGAAGTATATGCAGACATAAAATGTAATCAATTAAGGCTATGGCTTTAAAAATGAAGAGATGAGGAAGGAGAAATTTCACTTCTAATAGGTGCCTAATTTTCCTGCTCCAGTCAGCCAAGCCCAGCTTTTTTTTAATCTCTTGACACACTATAACTCCATATAACACCTATTATATATACTATATCATACTGCCTCATATTGATAGTATATTTTCTCATGTAACTTCAACTGTCGGGCAGAGAGAGTGGAAAAAAAAAGTGTTTTTGAGAAATCAATGTACTACATTTTTCATGTGTATTAGTATTTTCTGCCCTGAAAACTATCATTTCAACTTCTGGAGTGTTTTTTCCCAGAGGGATAAGGCAACTTTGATCATAAAGAAATTGCAAAGCTGTGTAAATTCATATGAATTGATATTCAGGTTATGTGGTATCAGCTGCTTCCCTTTTTATTTTGTTTGGGTTTCTTTATTATGCCAACATGGGAGATCTTTTTCAAGGAACTTCATTTCTTTGTGACTTTTAGCAGTTGTTGGAACAGAATAAACATTGCTGCAACACACTGCAATCATGTCAATATTTCATGGATGCATTTTTCAGCAGAGGACTGTTGCTGTGTGAAAATGTTTACTTTGCAATTTTATGTAGAATGGTTTGTTCCGGATTACCCCGTGTTCCAGCCCCTTTGGTTTTTCCCTAGTTGTTGGTCCTGTCCATCTCCCTGCAACTATGCCCAGACTCTGCTGTGAGGCTGGGGTGATTGTCAGAACTTATTACTTCTCCGCCCTGTATCATGTATCAGATGTCCTGTGTATTGTCTTTCTGTCTTGGTAACTCCCACCCCACCTGGTATTGGTCCTGGGCTAATCCCTGCCCCTTTCCACACCCCCAGTACTTAAGCTGAAGGAGAGCCCAGCGAGGTGACCTTCCACGTGGCCAGCTGGCAGCAGTAAACCCGTCTTGTCACCCACGTGAGAGCCTGCCTTTCTTCCACGCTGAAGCCATGTTTCTACCTGAGGGCCAGGACTCACACAGAAAGAAGGTACCGGAGTTGTACCAATTAATGCGTGTTCAGGACAAAGCTAGCTGTTGCAACTCTGAACGCTGGCAATAGAGGACAAAATCCAAGACCATTTCTTGTCATAATAAACTGAAGTGTAGGATTAAAACTGACCATCTCAGAAAGACTGTACTCTAGACCATAATCTTGACTTTGTAAAACTACCCTTCCCTTAAGAAATGTATTGAAGGTACCTACCAGAAGCCACATTTTTTGTGCATTTCTGTGTCAAGATAATTTCAGTAGAGATGGATGGCTTGGTGCTGCACCATTCTTCACTCACAAAATTGGTCTTATTTTCTGGTTTTTCAGGCAATGTTCAGCTCTCTGAACATACTATCAGCTGTTTTATCTCATTCAGGTTTTACCCCAACATTGCTTGTTGGATTGACTTCTAGGAGAAGAAAGGATATTTCTGCTCCTTCAATTGGCTCTGCAGATGGGTAAAACTTCATGGTGAAGCTCTTCATTAACAACACCATCTTTAAATAAGACTTTCAGAGAGGTATGATCCTGGGGTTTTACCTTGAAAGCCAACAAACAACTTTTTTTCCCAAATATAAGGGAAACATAAATTTCCAGAGATATTTTGTTGTGCTGTGTTAGAATTTCCACAAACCATGGTATGTGATAGTACGGCATAGACAGATTAGTCTAAACTGAATTATGTTTCAGAATTATTATTAAAATGGCCCATATTTTGGCTATAATTATAAAGATTCACATTTCACTCTACTAAAGTTGAATTTTTTATTATATCCATTTTCCAAAGTAGTTTAAAAAAATTTTACTTTGCTAAACAACTCTACTGTAAAGGTGATATGGTCAAGGTATTCCCACTTATGTTAGAGTCAGCAGACAAGCTCCACTTCTTTCATATTTAACAAATAATTTCGAGCCCAGAATAATTATCTCTTTCACCCCTGTCTGGGTGAGAAGAGTGGGAAGGGTTGTTTATTCCAAAGGTGTTCAGATGTAATGAAATTCAGTTTACTGTGGAAACTAAAGTACTGACTTTGATACAGGGTAATAGTTGTTTTCGAAGTTTTCAAAGATCTTTTTTGTATGGATAAGACATATACAATATTTCAGGCCTGGCCCATCTAGGAGGTCCATGTGATTCATAATTGTCCATGTGATTCATAATTGTCCATGGTCCCAAAACTCAACTTTAGTGTTGCTTTTATTCATGGGGTTAATAACAAAGGGAGTACTGTTAGTACTTTGCTGCCTTTTTTTGTCATAAGCAGAATTCACCAAATGGTCCCTCACTTTCAGTTCTACTGTTCCTCTGTCTATTTGCAGAGCTATTATTAAACAAAAAATATTTCTAGAGCGAACAATTGGAAATCATACTTAAGAAGAATTGAACACTTGTCTTCAAAGTTAAGTTTGTATAACCCAGGATAAAAGTAGACAGAAACTGGGGTCTCATACACAAGAATAAAATACATTACTATTGGTTGTTAAATTAATATATGCGGATTTTATTTTCTTGTACTAAAACTGGTAAGGCATGGAGCTCAAGACCATCACAGAGCAGTTATAATTGCACTGCTGTTTTTAGGTGTTGGAAATATTATCAGGGTTCATCACAGTGCTAAGGATTTATTGAAGAAAGTGAGCTTTTTATCACACTTCTCACAGTAAGAGAACAGTCCTATTTAGAAACACTTCCATGGGAATACAAGGAGGCAGCTCTGTTCCTCCATCCAGGCTTATTTCACCTGGCCACAGCAGTGAAATGAGGAAACAGGCTGGGATTTGTTGACTAGAAACTAGGTCATAGGCACTATCAAAAGAGAGAAAGACAGCCTGCAGACTGATGATTTGTTCTGTCTACAGACTGTGGAGTTTCTGGAGGAAAAAGTGCTGGAGGTACACTCTTCTTTCTTGTTTTTGTTATGGCTGAAGCTGAATAAAAATCTCTGAATAAACCTGAAATTCTGGGAGGATACTGTTCTCTGCTGAGCATTAGGCTCCCACTGAGTTTATGTCTAGCTGATGGCCCTGACTTGGCTAGACTTTTAAGGGCTTTTAAGACCTTACCTTCTACATTAAGAAGTCCCGATACCTGCTAAGGCAAGAAGAACAAAACATACACCATTGGCAGCTTACCAAGAGCCAGAGGGCTACACATAATAGCAAAACAGAAAGCATAATCCGGCTCTCCTTTTCCATTCAGAGTCTATTCTCTGAAAAGACCAGGACTGTAAAGCTGAGAAAATAACTATGTGTTACCCAGAAAAAGCTTGTGGCATTGCACAGCTCCACAGGAAGCCCCTGCTACAAATGGCAGCACAACCTGTCAACTGAAAAATCTTGCACTAAAGAAAGCAACAGAACATTATCAGAGTTAAACTGATATTCTGACATAGTGTAAACATAGTGAAAGGATCCGTATAATAAAAATTATTTGTTTTAGTTTTCATTTGCTAAAGTAGTACTCCTAAATCTGATCAACCAGGCTGAGAAAATCACTGTGTTGTTCTTTGTTGATAATTCTGCCAGGGAAATCAGTTTTTATTTATATCAAGTTTTCCAAGGTTTCATAATGCGATAAGGCAACAATCAGAAGGCTTATGGTAACTCAATCTAGGAGCTAAATCTCACCATTTATCCTTATTTTCCTTCATTCTTACAGTCAATTGCAATTTAATAGATAAAATTCTATTATTTAAGTCTATGATTTATTCTCATAGTGCCAATCTTAAACTGGAAATAGCAAAAGGAAAGGAATAATAACACTTAAAAATACATTATTTGGACACCCAGAAGGCTCAGACACCTGGAGAGGAGACAACATATCTTTTGTCAATTAAAAAGATACAGAACAATAAATACTAAGGCAGAAAGCTTAAAACAAAGTTATTTCAAAGAAAAGAGCCTTATAACATCTAGATTAAAATTTTCATAGCCTCTTTTACTGTTTTGAGTGCCAAAGATGAGATAGGACAGCTAACATTCAGGTTATGGCATTGACCAGAAGTGCTACAGACTGACGTTTGGAGAGACACATGATCAGTCACTGTGTGTTCATGTTTGTTCAAAAGTACTTCTTTCTGGGGTGTGTCTACTCTGTAGTAGCAAATAGACTAGTAAAATGTATGACAGTTCAGTACACCGAACAGGAATTATGAGAAAAAGGCAAAACATCTTAAATTTACTCTGTGGATTTTTTGTGTCTTAGTGTGTTTAAAAAGCAGCAATGCACAGGAAAGAAAATAAAGTCCTGTCCAGCTCATGGGTGCTGTATGCAGCATCATCTTTGCAGATATTTTTTTTTTTTTAATTATGAGGACTTCCATTCAAGAATCTTAAAAGAGATAGACAAGAATATCACACTAATACTACTCCCATATATATCTTAGAAAACTAGGGACAGGTTGACAGTTACCTATCAATTATTGACAACACCAGGGAAATTACCTAAATACTTATCATTCAATTAATCCAGGTGAAGCAGGAGATGAGTTAATATAGAATGCAAGAGATAAAAGATGAAAGGATGGGAATATAATTAATACTTGTTCACATCATGTTATAGAAATTGGATCTTGTCAAACAAAACTGCTTGCACCAATCAGATTGCATGTTTGATGGAGGTATAACAGAGAGGCAACATTTTGTAGTTACAATAAGCTGTTTGACTTGGTGCTGCATAATGTTCTGGTTAAAAATAACACCATGCAATATTCTTAACATGTCGAACAAGCAGCTTCAGAAAGCTGACTGATAGACATCAAAGTAGATGCTACTGACAAGCAAATATGGAATGGGAATGTTTTTGGTTGACTGCAGCGACTGTGGCTCTCCAATGATGATCATAATTTTATTAATAGCCTGGATGTAAATAAAAATGCTTCTGCCAATAAAAGCATGTCTTCCTAAAGATGGGTGCACTGGTAATAATATTGAGCTACAACGTAATAATGTTTTTTGCTGCTTGCCAAAGTGCAAACCACTGTGCCACCCTGAGACCAGAAACATAAGGAAGGAGTCTTGGAATGAGATTAACAGGATACAGGTCAGAAGAATTCATTCTGCAGCTTGGCAGGTTTGGCTTGTCAACAGGATGTCACCCTGCAAACTATTCCACACAGCAACATGTGTCAAGTCACATGTCTCCATTCCTGCAATTTAACTTCTTACGGCAGGAGAAGCTAATGTAAGTAAAACTGTTTTTCACAATGTTGGATGGGGGCAAAATACCCAGCAGTCCACTAACCCTCCTCAGATCAGTCTAAGGAATTTCATACATCACTTCCATTAAAATTCGAGACTGTTTTGAAAATTCAGAGGTTCAACACACAAACAAATTATCTCAAAGAGTAACACTTTATTGTACATTAGCTGTCTAGATCCTTTAAGCTACAGTCAGAACTTTCAGGTTTCCGTCTGCAACCATATCCTGTAATCAGGATGGTCTTTCGGCCTGCAATTAAGCACTGTCAGAGTTTAAGGGCACAGTATCATTACCCCAGGATGACTGGCACCTTACTGAGATGGAAGATTGTGCCTTTTAGTTCTGGAAGAGAAAAGGCATAATGGAAGGGGAAAAAAAAAGCCACATGCCTTGTTCCTTAGAGGTCAATAAAAACAAAGATAACATACTTTTCTAGACTTTCCTCTCAGGTGTGTGTTCTGACTGACTGCCTCCTGCTGAAAAGTCAGACTACATCCTCTCCCAGAGGCCATGCCTCCTCCCTGCAAGGAAAGAGTTTGGCTTTTGCTTTGTAAACACAAGAATTTGGCATGAGTCTTGTCTAACAATTTGTAACACCGAACTTCCTAATTGCCAGATCTTTTAAAATGCAATTCTTCACATCAACTAATGAGAATGATAGCTTTGGTTTATCATATCTAATTGCTCTCTGTATCCTATAGTTTGTAGAAAACAACCTGTTTGTGGATCTCTTTTTACGTCACATGCTACAAACTGAAATGCAATTTCGATGGGTGAAATTGGCATTTCTTTATTTCCTTCAAGTTAATTGCCACATCATAGTCTGAATATAGATTAATTGTATTTTACAATACAAAGTAATTATCCATTTGTTTTAACTCCTGTTCTGCGTCATTCAGACTAATGGGTACAGGACTGTACAGCTGCATTTGAAACGATTGCCTCGGGAGTCTGCTGCTCCTTTTAAATGAAATAAAGTTAGCAGGGAAAAAAATTGAAAATGGAGGGAAAGTAAATCACAGCTTTCATGATAAGAAATGCTTGCCAGAACTCTTAGTCAGTGCCTAATTGTTTTCCTTTATACACAATGCCTTAAGACTTCGACAGTCTTTAAAAATTTATTTCTACTCATCCCCCTAGCATTAAATAATAGATCTTTTAAATCCATTTTTAAAAAAAGTAAATAGTACAGTACACTTCAATCAGAAAGTAGTCATTTCAATTGAAACAAAGAAATTTCAAGTATTATAGATTTTATGCAATCTGTTTCCTTTCCAGGAAGAAACTTGGATCTAAAAATTGACTTAACTGTCTTTCAACAAGAACAGGGATAGCAGTATTAGGAAGAGAGAGAAAATACCTTTTCTGTGCTTCACCCACTCTGCCTTCTACACTGTAGTCTAAAGTCTTGTTAACTGGATACATTCACGAGTTTTAAAATAAGAAATTAACATTCAAGTCACGTGGGAGAAAATGGAAAGAAATAAATTTTTTCCTACTCCAAGTTACCTATCACTTCTTTTGATTTTTCAAACTTTACAAGATAGTTTCTATATGAGGCATGGGCTTTTTAGGGAATGTATCCTACTATCATGCTGCAGAGCAAGTTGTAGTCATCACAGGGAAGAAATTCTCTTGGTAGCCACCTTGCTGCTATCACTTTTCATGGAAGATATTAACATAATCAGTCTTCCCTATTCTGCCTGAAAGCAACTCCCACTGACGGCGTGGTTAATCTATGATGCAACTCCCAATATTGCAACCACTTTATGATAGTCACACTGGTATATGGTAACATACGTGCTCATTGAAATGTACAGCAAAACTTTGATCACAGTGGTTTACCTACAGAATCAAGTTATCAACTCCAGGTTGCCAGCCTTTTGCTCCACGTATGTGATTTTTCTAACACTCCCGAAGGCAGGCAAGGATTCTGGAGAAGTGTGAGTAATTAATATTGGAATGTGAGATTCATATTACTCATTACTGCAGGCTCTGTGTGGGTTTGTGGTCACTGACTGTGTGTGGGCTAGTTGGTAGGGAAAACAGTTTTGTATTTTGGGACAAGATTTTCTAGATATAACAAGGACCTTACAGGCTATACAGTCCAGCACAGAATGCATATAAAATGTAAGAAACTATTCTCTTACAATGATAAAGAGCACTTTGTTGGGACTTGCATGGTTTTACACCATTGGACCACTAAAACACACTGTTTCTGGTAATGAAAGAGACTCCAGGCTGAAGAAAGTTTTCTTGTCCTTCTCCTGCTGTTCTCATTCGCTTTTCTTCACAATTACTTGTTTTAATAATGTAAAACTAGTGCCTGCAGCAATTACTGAGTTACAGAAGAGGAGGAAGGCTCTGCTGAAGAGAAACTTGGGTCAGTGCATGTGAGAGGAAAAAGCTCAACTGACGATAAAATGGACTGATTTTAAAGACTTTAAAATAAATCTTGATATGTGACTAAATTTCAAGTTATCACTGTAGACTGCATGAGACTTAATATGGTATGGAAAAGAAAGTAGAAATAAAGCTTTTTCTGAAAGAACAAAGTGTTGCAGTTATAATCAAATGTAATGAATGATTCATTAATCTAAAGACAAGTATAAGCATGGAAACTTATTACTGAAGACAAAACTCCTCTGAGTAACTGAGGATAAATAACCTGGACTTTGAAATTAAATGTAGCATGGTAATTTTCAGAGTAATTAAGGTTTCTAATAGTTTCCTGGGGAGGTTAAATATTTCACTTGGTTGGAAGTTTCAAAACAAAATAAAGGAACTTAATTTTCAGAGTTGTAAGTTAATCACTATCAAATCAAAAGGGAAAAGAAAATAAGACACCTGTACATCAGCGTGTCACAATATATACCTCCAAATATAGAAAAAGTTATTTAATAGACTATAATGGAAAAGTAAAGCCAGAAACAATTCAGAATAAATAGATCTTCCCCAAGAATCTTCTCAAAAATCTTTCCAAGGTCCTATCTTCAGATAATCAGATCAACAGATTAAGAAACCAACAGCTGAAAAAACTTTATTTTTAACATAGAGACATAAATAAAGATAAATCTAAGAAGTGTTTATTAGTGGAGATTTTCAATGTATCTGCACCTCATAAAATATTCAGGTGACTATTAGCATACAACACATCCACACATGAGGCCTGTTTGCATATCAGACCTGTTAGTCACAAGGAGGGTCTCCCAGTGGTCAGCAGTGAGATACACTGTCCAGCATCTCCATAAGTGAGCTAGTTTGTTGATTACACCACACTGGCTGATGTGATTAGCATGTTAGAAGGGCGAGCCATCATCCAAGGAGAGATTTGGGCAGTGTGGAAGAGTGGATGATCTAGAACTTCACAAAGTTTAGCAAAGATGTGTGCAAAATCCTGCTCCTGGGATGTCATAACCAAAGATGCAAGAGCAGCGTGGGGTCTGTATGGCTGGGCAGCATTTTACTGAAAGGCATCTGGGCTCCTGGTGTAGAGCAATCTGATCAGGTGTCAGTGCAAAGAAAACCCTGGGCTGCATCCACGGGGGCATTAGACTCTGGCTGTGTTTGGAGGAACATGAATTACTGCGAGCAACAGTTGATGTGTGCAATGTATCAGCACTTGCTGTGTGAAACACATAACTTACTACTTCCTTTTGGCATTACATTGTGACAGGTCTTTCACCCCTCTTAAGACAAAACCAGTTCTAGTTCCCAACATTTCCTTACATTTGACCATACATCTATTATATCTATTTTATCTATTATATCTATACAATGTGTTAAAAAGCAATTCCTCACTTAAGGAGGTAGATAACAGATATAACCAGGAAACCATAAAAACCACTATCTACAGGGTCAACAATTGACCTTTTTAAAAATTTCCAAAGTAAGGAAAAATTTCAATAAAATTGTAAATTACTGGAGACCTACAACACAATTATTTAGGTTATTGTGCAGAGAACAGCTTCTGAATGTCTTAGTGGACAAAATGACCAGGGGAACTTGATTAATATTTTTTTGCAATCTTACATGAAAATTCTTTTGACTTTTCACAACAGATTTCTGCCTAGATCATTAAACAAAGGTAATTTAAACTGTTCACTATTAGATGAAACTATCAAAAAAAACTTGCTAACATCCTTGATTTTGTACTTAGGGATTACATGGATGCATATGGGAAATGGAAAACTAAACAATAGTCAAGTCTTTGATTTTGTAAATTAATCATCCTGATTTATAAAGGAAAAACACATCATTAAGAAGCAAAAATATGAATAGATGTGGCCTTATTAAGAGTCTTGATGCTTGACATTTCATCATCCCCCAAATCCTTGATCATTTGCTACTAAAGTTGCTTCCTTTTGAAATCTTCTATATTTGCGGTTAAAACCCAGTGGATGTACGAGTGCCTGGTATTCCAAGCTTTGGGAAAAAACCTCATTCTCTTTCTGACCAAAGGTAATGTCTATACTTTAAATTATATTCTTTCAGATGCAACACTCTGAGGAATACATAACCTACCTACACCTGCTCATTCTTTTCCTGCAAAAAGCACAGAAAGATGGGTGAACCCAGCACAGTGTTATTAAGCCATTTGTTGACGCGGTAGTGGCCCATCTGGTCATAGTCTGCAACTCTTCTTTAACCGATGGCTCTTCCTGTTGGATTAGATCATGTCAGCTGGGTGTGTAGTGCTCTAGAAACCTTTCATTAAAGCGTTGAGGACAGTGTGAAAATACATTGCAACATCTAAATTACTACACTATTTCCTCTTCTTTTATTGTGGTCTTGCAGCAATGTTTTCTTTAATAGATTGGTGGCTTGAGTGAAACATGCTAAAATGTTGTGGTGTTCCATCCTGAAGGGGAAGAGTGACCCTTCATTGATGTTTGTGGTAGAAAGGAATAACAGAAGTCAGAGGTTTGGCAAAAGCTGACAAAGTTTTATTAGCAAATTACACACTGGGCATGGGCATAGGTGTAATCAGTCCCTGGTCTCCTTATCCAAGCACACAGAAATGGGCTTTGAACAAAAAGGTAGGGTGACAGGGAAGAGACAGATGGATTAAAGAGGAGGAGAGAGAAGAAAAGGAAGACTGGGCGAGAGAGAGAGTTTGCCAATTTTGTCTCCAGAGCTGATCCAGCTGATGGGGTGTCCTGTGACCCAGACTGGTGGGGACACCTTTTTACAGATGAGTTTTCCCCACCTTGGAGATAAATTTGTCTCTTTTTATGCAAATCAGTTCTCATGTGCAGTTCATTCTTTCAGACCTTTCTGGATATGGATCAGAGGCTTTGGTGGTTGATACCCACTACAGTCCATGCCCACTTCTTGGCCTCATTCCTGCTGCTCTGGGTTTGCTGCCTAGCTCCAGGAGCCAGGACAAGAACCTTTGTCCCAAAAAATGCTGCCCTACCTCCTGCAGAGCCCTACAGAGACCTACATGGTCTCTTCTCCTGATCCCTGTTCTTTTTCACAGCATGTCCTTACCAACAATCTTTCGTTGGGTCCGCAGCCATCTGGCTATCAGTGACATACACATTACCCTATAATCTTCTGGGCTTCTACAGATATTCCCCAAACATTTTTACTGCTGAATCTGCTTAAAAAAAAGAATCATTTGGTTCTGTCAGTTGATAACCTTTTGCTAAATTTATCTCTTTGCCACTTTATTGGAGAAAATATCAACTCAGTCACTTGTAAAATTGAAAGAGATTATGCTGAATAAATCTCATCAGCAGGCTTTATCCTTTACACCTTAGGATAGCAGTTATGGAGAGTCTTTCCTGTGTATCATACCATCAGTGTTTCCAAGTGTTCCCATTTGATAAGGATTTGGCACCTGGTGATTCTAGATATAGACATGTACCCTTTCAGATAATTAGCAAATACCACAGCCAAACAACTCTCAGTCAACATCTAAATATTCTTCAAATGAAACCTACTTGAAATAAAGCTCTTACAAGGTCAGTGTGACATTTCCATTTACATAAGACGTCAGATTTCTCTTCTGCAACAGAATTGTCTTCTCATTCTATGCACTTCTCATCAACTTTCTGTACCTTTTGGTACTCAGACCACAGTAATAGCATTCTGGGGGCACATTTTGGGAAAAACAGATGGAATATTATCACTTCTTGCATTCTTACTGCCACAGAACAAAGCTAGGAGGCCAGTCTTGAATTTGTGTTTAGGGAATCCTGCAGTGATCTTCGAACAACAGGAGAAAATATTCAGACACGTTCAAGAAACAGGTAACTTCAAGGCTGCATTTATAATCATAATACAACCTGATGAAAGCAGCAAGTTCTGATGACTGCTGAAAACATCATCTCTGACTCAATATCTCTGTTGAACTCAGTCAGTCGGTTAACACAGAAGAAAGAGAGAAGGAAATACAGGCGAGATTTGTCAAGATTTCTGTAAGGATATTTTGAGGTCTTATTTCCCTGGAAGTGTAAATACTATTAGCAC
Organism: Sinosuthora webbiana; assembly: GCA_013397395.1. NCBI lineage: Eukaryota > Metazoa > Chordata > Aves > Passeriformes > Sylviidae > Sinosuthora > Sinosuthora webbiana. Next base: position 228,003 of record VXBN01014468.1, on the reverse strand, counting down.
AGGAAACATCCCAGGAATAAAATCTTGATCCTGTTATCAACTGCATGGGGTTTGTCTTTAAATTCAATGTCTTGAGGCAGGTTATTCATTAAACAAAAATAGAAAATTATGTGAGGTAACAAGGGAAGAAGTAGTGTAAAATATTTAACCACTCTTCAAACACTGTTTTCAAGCTCATCTACCACTTCATTCTCTCTATAGACACAATTCAATAAACTAGATATCGTTCAATATAAAACACCTTTATGGGTTTTCTTGAATACCCACAGATTCACAAGGATTTACTTTCTTTTAGCTGTTATCCCTCACCCAAGGTAATTTACTGCACCCCCCCTTACTGCCCCTCCATTGTGGCTTTCACAACAGATGTCCTGCCCATCTGTGCAGGCCCAACCACACCATTTGCTGTTGAAGATCCACAGGAGAGCTGTCCAGAAATGCTTTGCTCACTTTGTGCCACTAAACTGGGCTGGACAAGGTTGTAGTGTCGCAGATTTTTGGCACTGGCGGATTAAGGCAGTTTCACTGTGTATCATTTTATTATCACTTATAGTCCCCTGTAGAATTTAAAGATCTTTCATCAAACATTGCACACTTGGCAGCTCTCCATGCTCCAGACCACCCCTGAGAATTTTTTCTTTCCCTTGGGAAGATAAATAAAACCACTAAGTGTCCTGATGAGTAGTATTTCTGTGAACATCTGTAATATTTCAACCAATCATTACTTCTTCTAGTAGCTTAATCACACTGATTATGAATTTATCTCCACATACAACCACATTTGAAAATATGGCCCATCTCTTGTACTTTAATCATAATAAAACCTGCTATGAGAATTGAAGTCAGAGAACATATTTTCTAATACAAATTTTATTAAGATGTAATTAAAACCATGTCCAGACAAATGTGTCTGTCCATAGCAGTGCTGAGTTTTCATGGGTTTGCTTCAGTCCTCTGCAGAGTTATACACAGGAGTTATAAATGCATGAGGCACACACACAGAGAGACACAGGTAAGAATGCCAGCTCAGATCAGCAGGCAGGACACTTGTTTTTTCCAGGAATACTCACAAAGGCTAATGTTACTATCACTCCACTCATAGGTGCATAAGCATGACCCCAAATGCTGTGAAAGAGGAAGTTCAAAAGCTTAAGAGTGAGGTACTGCCAGGTTGAAACTGTACTTTTCTGGAATTCTCCATACTGACTTTGTATTGCGCCCATGACGCCACAGACTTCACAAAAGCAGAAATGGGCCATTGAACACTGAACCTTTCTGTGACTTCCAAATTAACTTATGCCAATTAAGTGATAATTTAAAACACAGAAGTCAGGCTGACTGCTTTAGAAATCTGTCAAATAAACCCAGAACTTGGAAGGGTCTTAATGCACTGAAAAGCAGACAATTATGCATTAGCCCAGGCTAGTTTGCTTTTGCTTTTACTACTTATTTTATTTTCAGTAATATTTTTCAGCTTATTCAACTAATTACTTCTTTCCATTTCACATGGATTTCTAAATCAGAATGGATGGAGTATCAATCCTTGAAACAGAATTCTCAATACTAAATAATGCACCACATAGATTAGGTGGGCCAGGTGTTTGACCCAAACTGACTTTTTTTCACTCCAGTACAGTTCTACTCTTTGGACATCTTGCATCTCTCTCTGCATCACTTTTATGATGTATTTTAGACAATTGTATAAAGTATATAATAGTCTGCAAAGACAAAAGAGCAATTTTCTCAAGGATAACTACAATAATTATAATTTTATACACCTGCGAGTTAATTATGTATATCAGAATTATAGTGTTTCTAGATGGGCTAAGTATTTAAAATTCCCCAGAGCCTGGGCATACTTGTACACTGGCAAAAATAATAATTAAAAAAAGGTAATTTGAAGCACTAGAAAGAGGCCAAAGAATAAATATTAATTCCCTTGGCACTTGAACTAAATTTTATGGACCATGCATGCCGTAAAGAGAATGTGATTACTTTCGTATTTTTCGTCTTTGGGGGGAAAAGTCATCAGTACGAATGTGCTTCTTACCACTTTCGGTGAAGTGCTCTAGATGTATGTGTTTTTTTGAATTATGTGTTCCAGAATTCACTGCAGTAGAAATTCATCACAATTACTCTTAATTTTTCATGTTGCAGTGCAGAGGAAGTGAAATCCCAGTTTTGATATTTTCAAAATTAGAATTCTGACTATGAATTCCAGATTTCCAATACTTACATATATCAAACATGTTTTAAATAAATATATTATTAAAGAGATTTGAATTATTTAAAATATTGTTGTTGTTGTTATTATTATTGCTATTAGGCAGCAGCTTTCACTGAATGTTCTTCTTTCTAAAGACATAATATCACTCTTATGGTACCTTGGTTTATGAAATTCACTTCTTACATAATTCTACCAGAAGTAGAATTCATAAATCTTGTGGGTATGTTACAAATTCTCACTTTTAAAAATTGCAAAGGGCGTAAGTAGCCAAGTCAGACAGTTTGAATGCTAAATGTGTATCGTATTCATTATTGTTAATTGATAGTTATTATCTTTAGGGAGATGATCTGTTGAAGCAGCTATTTGGTGGTTTTGAACTTTTCTACATCTGTATTTTAATCTATTTGGGAAAAGTGGTAATAGTTAATAAAAGAGATAGTGAAGGGGAACAGACCAGGCCAACATATTAAAAATACACTAAATGGGGAAAATGGATTTGTAGCAAGCCAAATTTTTCATCATCTGTGTGCTCTCTCATAGCCTGTCTAAATTCAGTTGGCTTTCTCTGTGTTGTGCACATCCTGGAACCACAGAACCACAGCTGGCACCAAACCATAATGTTTTCATTGGAGAAAAACAGGTCTGAACACTGAGTAATCAGAAGTGCAGTATGTGTAGTAATCCTGGGAAGACTGTGTTAAGCATGTTTCTGCAAGGTTTTCATTTCAGCTCCATGTTGTTCTGCCTTTTTTCTTTTTTTTTTTTTTGATTACTCCTATCATATCTGTCTGATTGGAAGCAAGAGCCTGTTCTAGTTATAAAGCACAAAGCACTCTATACACTCTAAGGTGTACTATGAAAAGTAACTACACTGCTCCCTAGTTATGCTTTCTGTTTAGTTCAAAGGGAAATAAAAAGATAGGAGAGTCCCAACAGATTATCAAAAATAAATGTGTTTTGTCCTTACTCTTGGATTTCTCCATGTTAGCTTAAGGAAAAGAACCACAATTCTTTTGCAAATGGGCTAGATGGAAAAACAAGGCACATGTTGCTGACACTCATCTGCCTTGCAGGGTCTGGAAGCTGTGTGTATACAGCAAAAAAGTGAAGATCAGGGACAGGTGAGCCATTACAACACAGCTGCTAATACTTCTGAGCCAGGCTGATGCCTTGATCTTCCCTGATAACCATGGAATAACTCCAATAGCATCCTATATACTCTATGGAAATGTCCTCTAATCCCCATGAAATTGCAGTTGGTGAGGGTTGTGGGTTCAGTGTGAAAGGAAATTATCCAACAATATAGAAACAGGCACGCTAAATCAAGTGCACCCTGTGGGAAATTGCAGGAGCTCAAATGAAAGGAAGTTTAACTTTTCCTGCTTTCTTCAATGAACATATTTTAAATGCTGTACAACAGAGTGTAAGGTAGATGGTATAACATTACAAAACATACAAAGTAACTGAAAGATGAGCTAGAGATATTATAGAAAAATAATCAAAATAGAAATTTCCCATATTAATTTTTTTGTTGTGTTCAAGTAAAACAATGCATTTCATGTTAAAACAAATTCCTGTTGGTATCTCTGTCTGTCTGAAAGATAACATGGGAAGAGAGATGCATGAAATTAATGAGAAAAAAATTATGAGAAATAAATCCCAATACTAGAAAATTTATTCATAACAAAATAGATTTTATACTACAAGGCTCTATGCCAATCTCTAGTTAATAATGCACAGACTATAGTTATGCCACAACACTTTCATGCCACAGAGTTGTGTCCACATCAGAAACCAATCCAAGTACAGTTATTCCCTTTGAATGCATGTCAAGGCTGTTTGTGCCCTAGTATCACTTGTCCTGCTCATTCTGCCAAGCTGCATTTGCTGCAGACTCTTTGTGCTCATTCTTTTCTTTCTGATGGCATCACACGTGTATCTTCACAGTCATCATCACCTGGTTTTTCATTGCAATTTATTTATCACTATAACTACCAACAGAATTCTGTGTATTGGCAGCTGCATCTTGGAGGCACTGCAGGGGCTCAGCCTGCTGTCTTCTGTGCTGAGAACACTATTCCTGGTGCTTCAACAGTCTAAACAGTAGTTGGAGAGACACTGTGTCCCAAAGGACAGCAGAGGCAGCAAAAAATTGAATAAAATGGGCCTTACCTGTTAATAAATACCAGAGGCAGACTTGGCCTTTAATGTGCATAGTTCACAGGTATTTTGTTCTGACAAGGCTACAGGTGGGAAAAGTTTAGCTGGGAGTTGCAGGGAAAAGTCAACAGGTGTCAGGAGCACCTAACAGTTACCAAGATGAGGAGACCACTGGGAGAGCAGCATGCTGATAAAGCAGTACCTGAATTTTATCACCAAGGAAAAAGAAAAGTAGAAGGGAAAACTGATTTTCTCATCAAGAACTCAGGAAAGCTGTAAAAGGAATTACACAGCAGTTTTAAATTCTTAAAGACTGTCTTATATAGTAAAGAATGATTCTAGTAAAAGTTGTGGAAGGAAGACAAAATCCTCTGGGGATGTCCATCTGGATTTCTTCAGGTTTTTGATAGTTCTTCCACCAGAACAATTAGACCAGGGCAAAGGATTCCTTTATTGTGGTGTAAAGACCCAACCCTGGTCCTATCTTTTGGGGACAGGAGAGAACTCGTATCAGAAACCTCTAGAAGTTAGAAGGCAGAAGAAAGCCCCAAATTAAGTTTCTGAGTCCTGGGCAAGAGTTTTAGGAAAAACAAGGTTTTCACTGTCCATCTCCTGTCAGAGACAAGGTGGTGTTTCTTTACCATGAGCCATGGCCAAGACCTTGGATCACATTCTGGAGGCAAAGACTTGCAGGATCCACTGCCATTCTTACAAATCGAGTGCTAAACATCATCTGACACATCCAAAACCCCCAATTACAAAAGAAATTATGAGTATAATTAATGCTACTCTCCAGTATTTCTCTAACCTAAAGTTGCTTTTCCCTCTTCCCAGATGACAAAACAAATGGTCTATAGTTAAGATATCTGGTTCACTGAAAGGAGACAGAAAAAGGGTTGGATTTTGCTACCTATTAAACATAAGATAATAATATTTTTCTGCATATCTGATTAGTATCTGAATTGATCTAAGGACACTGGCAATCTGAGTGTTTTAATGTGATTTCCCAGTACGAAAATGTAAGGTGCTCCTAGGATTAGGGCCAGCATTTCTGGTGTATTGATTTGCTCTTCTTGTTTTCTTTTGCTTTCTGCCTTTTAGATAGATGGATAAGAAGAAAACCATAAACACTAACACTCAGTTAAATTCCATGTCTTTTATATCATTGAACTTAAATTAGGAAATAGGAGATAAGTATGGAAAACTCTCCTAAGGGTAAAAGTTTATCTTCTCAATGGACAAACTGTGTTGAGTCATTGTCATAATGGCACAAGAGAACATTACTTCAGCCCTAAAACAATTAGTGTTATGAGTCAGTTCATCAATTGTTTTAGACCTTAAACCCATGTTCCAGCATTGTCATGTAATGCAGTAGGCTTAACTAGCTGAGTAATCAGGCAGAGTGGTGGGACCAGGAAACAAATACAGCTGACATGGGTATTTCTTCTGAAAAAGAGCAAATATCAAAGCCATATGATTCCTAGTTCTGTGTTGTATCCAAGTATCACAGCTCAGTTAAATACCTTTGTCTCTTTCATGAAACAGGGCCTGCTGCCTACAAGAAGAAGTTAGGATCAAAAAGAAAAGCACAATTCCTACCATAATATGCACACTCCCACTAGCTGTCTCAAATAAAACCTGAGCCAAAATTCAAAATAAGTCTTGGGAAATAGCAGCTTCTAAGCAGAAAACCAGTACATGGCACCTTGTCACTGGCACGTATCTGAGTCCAGAAAATTTTAGCAGGTTTTGAGGGCTACAACCCCATGAATAGCAACAGCTAATTTTGAAGTACAGATTAGACCCTTTTCAAGTATTAAAACCCTAACAAAGCCTTATTTCCAAGACTGTTTCAAGGCAGGAAAAGAGCTCTTATTTTCACTTACCTTGAAAATTAGGCCTTCTCATTTTAAAGAACAAACATCGGATTCTGACCATTGTTCTGTTGTACTTGAGAAAAAGTGCTATCAGATTACTCATGAAGTTTAATGTAGCTATTTCAAACATTTTTGAATATTTTGGCAACACCATAAATATGCCAAGAACCCCGCTTGAAGAAAGGATCAAAGAAATGTGCCTTTCCTAAAGAGCTCACTACCCCAAATCTGAGGCAGCAACTACTGAAAATAAAAAAAAAAAAGTATATAAGGAAGAGTGCAACATAAACAAAAATCTTTAAAGGCTCTTTAAAGTTCACAGACACTTCACACACAATTCTTGATAGAAAAATGTCAAGTAATCGTCTGATGAAGGATTTCAATTTTTACCTTTAAACCACTGCATTTCTTCTAGCTGGGCTACATGGATCTCTGAATTGCACCCATTTGTGATGTCCATTGTAGGTGATTAAATTAAAGTAATTTTATATATAATAGTATACACTTGTGAAGCCTCTTAAGGTAATATTCAACAAAAGCAGGAGAAACTCAGTGCTCATTTATAACTATACTCTCACTCTTGCTAGACCAGCAAGATTATCTTTGCAACATATTTTCAGTCATCTGATTCTTAGCTGTGATAGTAAGGCAGATTCTATCCTCCTTGGACCCTTTTGCATTCACTTTAAAACAGAATGTTTCAAGTTGTTTCCTCATGAGTAAATTCCACTCCTTGCCTGCAAATCTCCACACTGGGGTGTGTCTCCAGGTGAGGCTGAAGATTAAGACAGGAATTTGCCAGAGCCCCAGGGCAGCAGGGTTGATCAAACGAGAACACATTTCATTACATGAGATCAGAGCACCACTCTCTGGACAAATATTTACAGCATTTTCTTACCCCCACATGGTAGTTATTCTTCTGCAATTGTTCGTTAATAGACTGCATGATTTCCAGAGTTACTGGTGAGGGGATGTCATCCCTTCAGCACTGGCAATTTTCTTCCAAATCTGCTTTCTTTGTATAGCAATAATCTTGAGGCAGAGATCAGCAGGACTAGTAGAAACCACTGACTTCAATTAGCCAAGCCTTTTATGGAAAATAATTGTATCATCTAAAATGTTTAGCAACTGGAGAACAAATTTGAGAAGGATGCTTTTCCCTCTCACCCTTGGAGAATGACAAGTTGTCCTCAGAATCTAAACATTTTTCTTTCTCAGCATGATCCTAGGAGGTATTAAAAGCAGCTTGGTTTGCAGCCATGGGTGTTCAATGGCATAATTCTGATACTTTTCCTATATATATGCATTTGCTACTGAAATGTCTGAAAAAATTAAGGATGGCAATGAGAAAAATCAGAAGTTAATAGTGAGAGAGTGGCACTAAGTAGAGTGGAAATCAGTTCAAACCAGGGCTGTCTGTGGATTGATTTCTGCTGCACTGGGTACTGCAAGTCAATGGCTTGTCCACCAAGGGCAGTGGTGCAGCAAGCATTCCATCAGTACCACAGCAGGGTTTTGGAACAGAAACTGCCCCTTCAGTGGTGAAACACTTGGAGGTGAGATAAAGTGTTATGGCTGCAATGCACTACATACAGTATTATGAGGAACACACAACATGAAACACATAAAGGAAGACATGAAAATAGGAAAGTCAGTGAGAACATCATTGTTGAGGTCATAGGTGATACAGGATGGTTTGGGAAAAAAAGAAGATAGCAGGCTAGTTCTTTAGTCACTGAAAAAATATACAATCACATTACAGTCAAGGGGAAGTATAATAGTTCTCATCCCTCTCTAGTGATCTCAGCCAGGATGTAAACCAGATTGTAGAGACAAAGCCTTGAACATAAAACAAAGAGCTTAAGCTTGAGGTCAATGAACAGGGAGCCAACAAGCCTGCTGGGAGCAGGGAGGTGGCACATGCAAGCACCAGAGGAAGCCTGTCTCTCCCTCAAGGGACAGCAGCCTTAGCACAGCTCCGTTCTAGCACATTCCTTTGTCACACAAGCTGTAGAAACACAATGTTGCAAGTGCTGTGCACCAATGGCAGCAGAGTAATGGGCAATGTTTTCCATAGAGCATGGCAGGCAGCAACACTGTACAGCTGTAATTTCATTTTCTCTTCTCCTGAGCACAACAAGGCTGAAAAAACATCTTGTAAACCAAGAAGCACTAACACATGTTCAGGAAGAACTAGCTGTTTATTCTAGCTGTTTATGACTACCACCCCCAAACCCTGCTTTCACCTCATCACACAACTGTTCGAAAATTTATGCACTAGTTTCATGAGTAAACTTTTGAAGTCTGACTCAGAAAAAGAGCAAACATCTGCTGCCAAACCATGACTGAGCATATAGGTAAAAAATGAAGGAAAAACAATCTACCTTTGAAGATTATAAATGAGGATATGAACGAAGGACATCGTTCTTCTTAAAATGGTAATTAATTGGAGGGGAGGGGAAGGGGAAGGGGTATTGGGGGTTTTGGTGTGGGTTGTTTAGTGGTTTTGTCTGTTTGTTTCAGTAAAATTAAAGCTTGACAGTGTTTTATTCAACTCAAAAGTAGTGAAAAAATATTTATTTAAATGTGTACTAACTGGTATGTTTGTTTTCTTTTAAGCATAACAAATAAAATTTATTCAATCCTTCTGCCTCTATAATGAGTTTAGAAGTGCCTGTTGTGTAATTTTAATTCTTTTTTCTTTTGTATGTTCATAAATCTGTTGCCTCAGACCTATTCTAGTGTTTTGGAGCTGTATGTAACAAAACCTCTTCTGATCAAGTACCCTGAGCCTCTTCTCCTCCAGAAGGAGATAAATTAATTAATTACAGGTCATATAGGTAAATAGGTATCACACTCATCTCTTTTTCTGTGCTGAATCTGAGGTACTCTCAGTGCTCAGCCCAGAATTCATGAATACTCTGCCTCTACTTCCTTGCATCACTAGCTACATTTCAGACTTCTGCCAGTCTTTATAAGCACTGACAGACCAACTAAGAAACCTTTCAGGAAACAAGGCAGCTTCATCAACAACTTAAACCTGAGGCACAGGAGAAGGAAGCAAGAGGATTGTATTGAAGACACACACAAATAGAAACAGATTGCAGCTGGAGGAGAACCATCTCATAGAGTGACATCAGCTAGTCCAGATGAGATTTTCCAGATGAGATGGCAAAAGTAAGTAAGTAGTTACTCCAAGAATGCCTTCTCAAGGCTTGCCAAGAAAAGAGAGGTTTTTCATGAGCACATGTATGGAAACCTGTGCTGCAGTATTGTTACCTTAGCAGTCCTGCATTCTCAAATACGTCACTGTATTCCTGCTGCAGGGACAGAACGCCACTGCTGTTCCTCTCTCAACAAGTGCTGAGTGTCTGTGAAGACTTAGGGGCTCCATTTCTGTGTAACAGATCCCCCTCTGAAGTCTCACTGATGCTGCAGTTTAGAAGCCAATTCCTCCTGGTCTCCTGGAATCTTGGACAATGGATTTCCCTGTGGTGTTTGCTGCTTTCAGTCTTTGCACCCACTATATGTATTCAAAGATCATGATTTTCACCTGTTCCAGTTTGCATTTTCCCACACAATTTCTGTGTAGACTTCAGGAAAGAGCAGGGACCAGAAATAAAGGTCCAGTATGAAATTTGGCTTCAGCCCACAGGCAGCATAGTGAAAAAAACCTGATGTGAGCCAATTTAGGCCAGTGTTATAAATATTCTCACAGGGCACACAGTCTTGTGGAGCACACATTGTCTCATTAAAACCTGGATTTTGATTGTAAGAGAAATACAGCTTTTGTCTCTTAGAAGACATTGATATTGTAGGCAGAGGGTACAAAATGCAAGTAGGGTAAATTTTTCTCAAGCTCTCTAACATTGCCTGTTTTTTCTATCCAGTAGTTTAATATTTTTATTATTGACATAGAAACTGAAAAATTCTGTAAGAAAATACAATTAAATTAAATGCAATAGAACCCTCTTCCACCCATGCTATTGGTGTCTTTGAATTATTGTGTCATAGCTGTTAAAAAAATATTTCATCTAGCATTTTTAGTTAATAAAGTTAATTTAGTAGTCTTTATACAGTGTAATTCCTAAAAGCAAAGAGAAATTGTTAGATGTATAATTCTGAATACTGCCTCACTAAGAACAGTTTTCAAAATTCTTTCTTTTAGGAAAAATTACCTGCCAGAAGAGCGGGCAAATTAAATGAACTCAGGAGTTTTTGAGCTGCTTACAGAAACCACAGTATCCCTGTGAGCCCACACTAGCTATGGATGCTTATGAATCATTTTAAATCCCACAAACTGAATTCATAGAAGGTTGGCACTGCAATATTCCCTACCAGCATCCCACTCAGCCACCCATCTCCTTTCATCAAAAACTGAGCTCATCTAAAATGCAAATTCTGGCTACTTCAGCTGCAAGAAAGACCCATGAACTATGATGATGTGAATAAACCCAACTCACTAAATCTGTGAACATAATTCACACAGACTTTGGGGGAGTTATTCAGCAATATGACATTAATGTGTCAGTTTACCACAAATAAGGCAGAATAAAAGGGGACGTGTGATGGGACGTGTGGATAACACTCCTGGCTATGAATATCCCTCTTTGTTACATGGGATGGGCTGGGGTGAGAGGTGGCAACTTCCACAAAAAGAAACCAAATTTAAGGAGGCTGATAGGACCATAGAACCACCCAACTCCCATTAAGGAGAGTCATGACAGCATGGGATAGAAGCCCAAAGAGATACACTCAGTCTTACTTGAAATATCAGCTTAAAAAATTAATAGAAACTTACCTGGTTGACATGTATGAACTGTATTTTGGGGCAAATATTTGAGTAGAAGTACTTCCTTGAGCATTTTATGGTATTTTACACCCTAATATCTGTCTAGGACAACAGATGGTTGTTAGAAATATAAAATACCTTGTACGTTTCTATTAAATATTTACTGCATGGCTATACTTCTCCTCAAGTATCTTCAACAAAAACTGCAACTCTTCAGCACATGTAATAGTACCTCATTGTAAAATGAAAACCATAAAAATGGAGAAGGGACAATAATAGCAGGTCAGGTTTTGAAAGTGCTTCTTCAGAGGAACAGCCTGAATCAATATCAGAGCACCACCACATTCAGAGATTTACTGGTCACTGAGGCATTCCCCTTACCACTGATTAGAAAGGATGCCCTCACCAACCCTTCAAAAGCCATATTCCTAGTCAAAAAATTTTCTCTGTGTTACAGAGTTCCTTTGACACTAGAGTATAGATCTGGAATCACTCATATTTTCTACCACAGGAAAAAAAGGTAGCCATTCATCATTTTTATTGAGTGTTAAACTGACATTAAAGATCAGTTTTAAACTGGTTGCCATCAGAGGAAAATAATCAACAGGAATGATGTGATGTCATGTCTTAGAGGGAAGAAGCAGTGCTAAAGAAAAAAGTATTGGCTTGGTCTTCTCTAACTGGGGAGAGGTACCAAATACAGACTGGCTTGTATAAGTCCCACAGAATAAAGAATTGGCTCCAACACTGAAATGTTCCTACTTACAGTATCCTTGGTGATATTAAAAACCTGACAGTACACAGACCTGAGCAATGTGATCTAGCTGACCCTGCTTCAGGCAAGTGGGGTTGGAAAACACAGTCTTTCAAAGACTTCTTATATTTCAATAATTTTGTCATTCTGTTAAAATGCTGTTTTAATTGACAGTTTTCTTAAAACCTCACTACCTGACCATAAGTAGTTATAGAAAATTCACTTTCTTGTCCAGTATGGTTCTCATATCCCTAATAATACAGAATGGTTTGAGAAAGAGATTAATTTTTATAAGTCAAGAACCTGAAAAAAAAAAATTAATCCAAAAATAGTATTTTATGATCCAAAATGGAAAAGTTTTAGACTCAAGATCTCTAAAAATCCTATGGCTTACTACATTAGTACCAAGCTGAATTCTTCTGTAACTACTGTAGACAAAATCAGAGATTTTACTTGTGACTGAGTAGGGGAAACAATTATATTAAAAAGTGTGCAAAATAGATGTAGGATGCTCCAAAGCCTAAATGGGAGCAGCTGTTTTAAACAATGCCTGATTATATGACATTTGTTGTGTCTTCTCTAAGACTGTTGTCTGTCCTTGGACAATCTGCAAGCATTATCCTTCCTTTAATACTAACTTAAAAAAAAAAAAAAAAAAAAAAGGATACATATATCAATATTTATGACCCAAACAATGGGAACACTTGCTTTGGGGACTTTGGGGATGGGAGTTACACATCTGTTTGACAGCTGTCCTGCTCTCCTGTTTGCTTGGAAAGCCTATAGGTTTGACAGTCATCCATAGACTGCTGCATAAGGAAGAGTATTCTAGGGAACTTCGAACTGTGTCTTTATTCTGACACAAGGCTTTGCAATACTTTAAAAGCAGGATATTTCAGCTTAGAAGCAACTTGTAAATTGTGCTGTGAAATGTATCCTTCTCTTACACAGGTACCACAGTAGATCAATGCATGTGTTAGAAAAGGCTTTCTGAGAAAAATTTGCAATCAGTTATTAAAAGCACCAAAGCTTTTTATCTTAGTTCCCCTGAAATTAAGTAACACAGAAGCTACAAAGAGCACGAGAGATAGCTAAAGAGGAGTTTCTCTCTTCTCTGTGTTTGGAAGAGGGGCACTTAATGTTTAGGTAGGATAGAAGGCAGCAAAATGTCAGTCTTAGATGCAGTAAAATATCAATCTTGGATGCACAAAAATGACATGACCCCTGAAAAAGTGCATATCTTCCAGATTTAAGCTTCTAGAAATTACATTTTTGAGTTTCTTTCACAAGCCTTGTGATACAGAGGACTCTGTGTTCTGCTTTTACTTTTTTGCTATAATGACCATGTTACTCATCCTTTCTCCTTTTCTTAACTCTCAGCTACTGAATCTGGGCTGCCCAAGGAACAGAACCCTTAGAAAATTCATCAAGATTGAAGGTAAGACTGTAGTGGGGTAGATTCCAGTTTTTTCCACCTTCTAAAATCTTCAGCCTCTTTTTAGCCATAAGCAACAAAGTATGTGGTAGCCATTTGGCCCAAGGCAGGCCAATGTCTTTTCTCCTAAAGGCCACAAATTATGTTGAATGTAGTTGCCTCAACAATAATATTTACAAATGTGTTAACAGTAACAACATTAAAAAGTTTCTCTTACTCTTTTCTCCCTAAACATTGCTGCTACCCTCAGTTTCATTCCTACTTCAGTAGTACTTCAACTACTTAGATATCTCCATTTTGCATTTCCTTTCTAGAAAGCAAGATGTCTTTAAACTCAGAGGTGCACTATATTCTTCTTAGCTGCCAGCATTATAGGTATGGCCTGTAATATAATTGATTAAATTATGCTCAGTATCAGGACTATTGTATCCGGAATCTAAAAATGAGTTATATTATTCAGTTGCCATGAGGATGACAACTAAAAAAACAGTGGTTCTTGCAGTTTCCTACTGTTGTCTATGAAATATTTCTCCATTCTTCCAGGAGTGCCTGCTCCTGAATCCAACAGACAATCTCTGCTCGTACAAGAGATTGTGCAGACCTCTCCCACTGTGGGATTTCTTGTCTCTTTGAGAAACAGGATCTTCCAAATCAGTGTTGATCTGCGAGGAAGTATGAGTCTGTTATGCTCCAGGGACTTACCTTAATACCTCAGGCTTCCACCAGTTTTGAGGAGAATAAATCAATCAGAACTTTTTGGGGCTCTTTTCAGATTTAGCTACACTGAAGCTATGTCTTTGAAAACAGAAATACCAGATGAGCCACCCAGGTCACCAGTATATTAATGAGATGAGAGCACACCATGTAAAAGATTAAAGATGTCTAGTAATCCAGATTTTTCACTTGACATCTCACTGAACATTCTGATTACTCAGATTAGTTTTAGAAGTCTGATGTATTCATTCAAATAATTTCAGTTTATGTGAATTTTGATTAAAGTAAAATCTTGAGATAAAATGGAGGTCCACATCACATATCCCAGAATTTTGTATGACTTGGTCATAAAGCAAACAAAGTAATATTCAAGCTCGCAATATCTATTGCCCTTATGTCATCTCATTGCTTAAAACACTTAAAGCAGTTGCAAAACTTTTGTTGGTTACATCAATCAATTAATAGTTATAATCTTTCACAAATGATGATGCTAGAAAGTTAAATAAAATATTAAAGTTAGCTTCTTCATTCATTCCCAAAGAGATAATGAGTAAAGGGCTTTCAAGAGTTAATAAAGAAATCAGAGAGGGAAGCTGTAGCTCTGCAAGCTATTTCACCATTTCCCCTCCCCTCCCTTCATCTGGGTTGGATCATGTTAATGTATGAGTCAGCTAATTATGAAAGACTTCTCTGAAATGAATTAGATGAACACAGCATCTTTAACAGAAACAGACCTTGTGACCTGGCAGAGTTCCCATTGCAGTCCAAATAAAGCCCACCCAGATGTGACCACTTCCTTCACTGTAACTCAAAGAACAGAGTGAAACATCAATATGAACTTCTTCACCTAAGCACCTTCTCAGTATTCCTGATTAATTTGCTACTCCTATGAATCAAATTATATGTGGCACTAGACCCAGGGATAAAGTAGTCTAATATTATTGAGAACAAAGCTACTGTTGTCAATAAAATATGTCTTTTTACTATGGTCTCCAAAAAAAGATTGGGACCTATGGACAAAGTAGGTATTTTAAAAATGGCAATTCTAATAAATTTAAGGGCTGTAAGCTTGTCCAAAGGCAGTATTATCCCCAGTGTGCTTTTACATTGTTTTGGAAACTAAATGCAGTTGGTACACTTCACTACCTAGAGAAAAGGTTCTGCACTTTGGTTGCTGGCCTGATACCTGATTCATTCATCTTATGTCCAGATTCAGTGATGACTTCAATAACCATTGCACTGGAATTGTGCTATGGTTGACTGTCTTGAAAGAACAAATGAAAAATTACGATGCTTTGGTTGGTTTTGTCTCTGTGATGACATCAGTAAACCAAGAGATTAGCTTCACAATTAATAAAAGCTATAGCTCTGTCACAGATTTGCAAGCCTAAACCCCTGCAGATAAGAAGAAAACAAGGCAATATAAGTTGTAACCTGCATACTAAATGAACATTTAATTCATTTAGCAAGTCAGACGTGTCAGTAGAAGTGGCCACTTACCTGTGATATGATTCACATCCGGTTAACATTAATGAAAAGAGCTGGGGGAAGAAACAAAATCAGAAGTAAAGGCAGAAAGAAATTCCAAGCATCAACATCCAAATCAGATAATCTTGACATTAGACACTCCAAAAGTATTAGAGCAAAATCAGATACACATCTATACTGTACAGCTGCTTGGACTGAATTAACTATATACCTTAATGTATAGCTAGTGACAATTGGTCCACTAAAATTCAAAGTAGACAAGGCTACGTTGGTCACATGAATCTCTGTAAGTCTTTCTGTGAAGTTCAGTTTTTCATTCCCTGTTCTTCTAAAAGAAACTGTTTCTTTAATGCACTGTTTTTTTGGTTTTTTGGGTTTTTTTTCCAGTGGAAGGCAAGAGTGTGAGAAAACCAAATTAATCTGGCATTACAAACTGGGTTTCAAAGCCTGAATGATTAGCTTTACTTGTAGTACAAAACATGTGGCAAAAACCTCTCTTTCTTATGCTAGTTAAAATCAACAAATACTATAAAGGAAGGCAAAATTTGGCTTCTAATAGGACTCAATAATATTAAGAGCTATTTAAAAAGATTCTGTCTATCCTTATTAGTCTGTAAATTTGTTCACCCCTATTAGTATTGTTAATCAGGATTTCTAAGTTTGTTTCTTAAGCATAACTATATCATAGTTTTCTTGCATATCCAGCTTTCTGTTCTTTTAAGTGATACCCAGTAGAGGTTTCCTGATGTGATAAGAGTCTATTTCCTTGGCCTTGAAGCTACCCAGGGGAATAATGCATATTCATTTATTGGTCATGATTTCTAGTAAAGGCACTGAAAAATATCCATCACCATTTCATTTAATTAACTTTTTACTACTAAGTCAAAACCAATGCCTGCTGGTGCTCTCCAAAGAAAGTTAGAATCAAGCAATGCTTTCTGACTAAATGTTTAATCTTCGCTACGTGCAGTGAATTTACTGCTGCACATTTTTTTTTTTAATATGAAATGTTCTACTTATTCTCTCTGACTATATTAGAGCAAGTTCTTGTGAGGGAACATTCTCTAGTAAACTGACCGAGAGACAGCTGGAACTAAAACTGATTCAAAACTGATTATATCTCTCACATTCACTATTAAGCATCATAAATGTAAAACATTTCTTTTTCATTTTCTTTCATTACTAAAATGTTCTTACTTGATCTAAAACTCTTTTCTAACAAAAATTATGAGAGGGAAAAATGAGGTTTACTGGATAGAATATATATGAAACAAATAGTCCCATTTCAGGATTTTTCTGTGTGAAATTTCAGTGTCCTGTGGGCCCCTGGAGGATATATTGGCTGGATTCAGCTCATTCCACATAGCCTAGGGCTTATAGCACTTTCTAAGAAGTCGGATATTTAATTTTTAAGCTTTGTCTAATTCAGAAGCTTTGAATGAGGTCTCTTGAAGACCAAACTGAGGACACTGTTAACCACAAGCATTCTAGAGCTCAAGGTTGGTAAGAGAAACAACTTATTTTTGCCAGCTTTGTCAGCAGTTGTGAACGTTCTCAATAGCCAAGTACCAAGGATCTTTCTTTCTCATGAAATAAAAATGTTTCAGGAATGCTGAAACTTCAGGGTGGTTGTTACAACAAAATTACTGCCCAATATCAATTCAAGTACATATATACTTTTAGTGAAGTAAAACTGCATTTTTCTATAAGTAAACAGTGCTCAGAAAAATCCTGCTGATCCTGACAAACATCTTTGTCTGCACCATGTCGTCCATCCAGATAAACACCATTCTGTATTACAGTATCTTTTTTGCTTGAATTATCATGCTTTAGTACAGAAGGGAGATGGTACAACAATCACTGCATGATGCTATTTAGAAAAAGACATGTTTTCCTTTTCAACTAATTAATATTAGAGAAATTAAGTTACTCTGTGCTAGCAATAAAAAAGCAAAGTCTTTTCACATTTTGACAATTTTTCAGTTTAATCCAGTTCCTATTTGTTTCATAAAATATTTCTTCCTCTTATATGATATATTTTTTATGGAAAATGCCTTTTTTGTTTAGGAAGAACCTTCCCAAGTCATCTGTAATTCTGCTGTTTAAACTATGTCATAGAGTGGTGGGGATTTTTCCTAAAAAGAAGTCCTCTTACACTGCCCTTGAGTTTTTAAAATTAATATTATTCAAAAGCCAACTTCTCTGGCTAAATCATACTCTCAAACAATCACCACCAAGACAATAATGATTTTAGTCTGGTCATATGTATGCTGATTTGTCCCAGTATCCTGTCACAATTTCATTATGAGAGTACAAAGCTGGAGACTTCTTTGCACAGCAGACTGCAATATATAGCACAACTCTGTATGCACGTGTTTGGGTGTCCAGCCTGACCACCTGCCCACATGCATAGCCCCTGTTCCTGCCCTCTTTGCCAGACAGCAGAACTTGCAGCATTTTTCAGCTCCCAGAAGAGACAGCAGCTGTCTTCTGCAAGGCAAGGGTAGGATAAGAATCTTTGGTTCTCTAGGACTTCCCTCCAGTTGTGTCCCAGACCACTCCTCTCTCTATTCCACAAAACCAGTAGGACAACCTGCTAAAGAAAGAAGGGGTGAATGTAGGCAGCTGTGAGGGACTTGTGAATGCCAAATATAGGGAGAATGGGGATGTGGGCAATGAAGCAGCAGAAGCAAGTGAATTACTGAAAAGAGAGAGAATACATACCCCTATCCTTCCTCTCATGGACCTGTGAGACCACCCAATATATTCCAAATCTCTAATGACTGTCTTTGTAGTCCTTTTGCCCAGGCTCTTCAGTCTCTTCAACAAAATCCACCATGGCAAAAGCACAAGATTCATAGACTCACAGAATCACAGAATCCCTAAGGCTGGACAAACCTCTAAGATCATCAAGCCAAACTATCGGGCTATCATTATGTTCACCATCAAAGAATGTTCTTACATGACACATCCACCATTTTTTTAAATGTTCCAAGGATGCTGACTCCACCACTTCCCTGGGCAGTCTGTTCAAATGCCTGAAAAACTTTCTGTAAAGAAATTTTCCTGATATCCAACTTAAACATCCACTGGCACAACTTAAGATGACTTCCTCTTGTTTTGTCATTTGTTACCTGGGAGAAGAGACCAGCCTTCACTTCACTATACCCTCTGTTCAGGGAGCTGTAGAGAGAGCAGTAAAGTCCCCCTCGAGCCTCCTTTCCTCCAGGCTAAACATCAGCTTCCTCAACTGCTCCTCCAGTGCTCCAGACCCTTCCCCAACTCTGTTGGTCTTCTCAGGATATGTGCCAGCACCTCAATGTCATCAGCACCTCAAAGTCATTCTTGAAAACAGTGCTGGACAGAGAATTCGAGGTGCCAGTGGTCACAGGTACAGGTGCAGCCACTGTCAATCAGCATGCCCAGCTCCTTTCCTGTTGTCCCACAGCTACTTTCCAGCCACTCTTCCCCAAGCCTGCAGTGCTGTCTGGAGTTGTGACCTGAATGCAGGAGCAGGCATTTGGCCTTGCTGAACCTCATAGAACAGGCCTTGGCTCATCAATCCAGCCTGTCCAGATTCCTCTGTGGGGCCTTCCTGCCCTCCAGCAAATCAACACTACATTTTGATTGATTTTACATGCTGATGAGTTTTGACCCAGTTGTGAGCATGAAAAAGGAGAGCATGTCCCTTGATCCTGTTTTGGTACAAGTAACACTGGCCACAGCTAGTCCAGCATCTAGAGTCCTCATTGGTAAAGGAGAATCATCCAGTCTTCAGAAGGAGCAACAATGGCAGGGGTCCCAAAGAAAATTTGCACTAAGAACTATTGCAATAAGTTAGCCATGATTCCATTATCTTTATGCAGGGAAAAGCCCGTTCTTTATTACTACAACTGATTTTATACAGTTTTTTCAGACCTTGTGTGTAACTTTAATTGGTTAATAGCTTTTTTGCTAATTACTCTGTTAGTTAGTAAAAGGTATTCTACTTGTCCATCAAATCTCTCTATTCTTGGATTGTTTACATATTGTCTTTACTGATTTTCATGGGACAAATCTCTTGTTATTGTAGGTGCATTTGTTTTTCAACCCAGGAATAGGTTGTTATGCTAACGAGTCTTCATACTAAGATTGTTTTCACATGGGAACTTGTAAATTACTTAGAAGAAGTGACAGGCTAACTTTGGCAATTAGCAGAGCAGGCCTGATTTTATGAAGCCTTTCTTTTATAATTCTTTTACCTGTCACGACAAAGAATCTGTTCTAAACATAAAATTATGGTAAAATAAAAAGCTCCAATATTTCTATTCACTTCTATTCTACTGTTCCCCCATCAAGCATTTTTAATCTGTAGAATGTTTGCAAAACTCATTCCATATCATGAATATCAATGTGGATATTAATAACCTTCCCAGGTGAAACAGATCTATTTCTTCAGAGCTGTGTACAGATGCAGGCATGTAGCATTTGCTCACACTAGACTTGCTTGTTCTTACAACAAAACCATAACAAATTTAGATTTGCATTTTCTTAAATGCAAAATAGACTTCTGATGCAATTCAGATACAGAACTCTAAACACACAGCTAATATTTATGCATGAATCCAAAGTCAGTTCTGTGCTTGTTTCTGAAGAGATCTTCTACTTAAACTTACTTGATACAAAAAAATCGTTATGGCACTAACTGCTTTTTGGCACGAGAACACTTAACTGCACACCTAACACCTGTTCTGTACTAGTCATTTCTTGTCCAATTTATTATGGATAAGACATTAAAAAAATGTGCCACTATCTATAGGTGTTTATAGCTCTGCTGTCATGGCCACCTTCAAAACAAATAACTGTGCCAGCCACAAGCACATAGATCACTATTAAGGCACTGAGGTTTGCCATAATGGAACATACTGAGCAATCAGTACATCTGTGGCCTCCAGGCTCCCTTCTCGTAAACAGCGAATACTTGTGCTGTGAAATGAGGATCAAATCTGGGCATGTGCACAAAGACATGGTCAACCTCAGTTTTAGAACACGTGTCTAAATTTCACTCCTCAGACTTACCGCGCAGTCGACATTCAGTATGGAAAGAACCTAAATTACCTGAACACTTATTCACTTGATAAAAAACCCGCCTTATTAAAATCTAAAGGTTCAGGCAGCAGTGATGTCAAATCCTGAGATCATCAATCTACTCAGGGTGCAATGCTGACTTATGTTTCTTGCAAATATTGACTTGTTAGTGGAAAAAATGATAGGTATAATCCACCTTTTACTCAACAGCAGAGTAAGTGCTGTAATCATCTCCAAAGGAAGGAAACATATTCAAATTATCCTTTCCTAAGTAGAACAGTCATTTAACCTTAATTTTCCTCACAAACAGGAAAGGTGAGCTAGCTTTTATGCTGCCTAGTATTCAGATGTGGTCAGTCTCTCCCAGTCATGTGGTTCCATTTTATTAAGCTTGTAGGTATCTACAGGAGAAATTATGACTGCATGGAATGTTGATTAGAGTGTGAATCTACAGTTAACTGGAAGATCTGGAAGCCGTTGAAGAGACTGTATGCTGGACTATCACCTCCAACACAAGGACATAAAGAAATCAACCCAGTAAAAGATTAAGATAGTTAAGGGCTAAAGCACAGAAAACACAAGAAGTGGAGGGAACAGTGTATATTCAGCCTTGAGAAGTGAAGGCAAAGGGTAGACAGCATCACTATCTATAAATGCCTGATTGAAACTAATGAAGATAGAACCAGATTCTTCTCAGAGCTGCACAATAGATAAAAGGATATGAAACCACAAACTCAGGTTGGAACCCAGCTTGCAACCATTGGGAACTCTGCAATCCTCAGGACAACCCAGTCTCTGCAATAACCCAACAAATTGCAAAGACTCATTCACAGAATCAAATTACCAGTTAAAATAAAGACAAATACTACACATCGTATATAATATATAAACAATAATCATAAGCACACATAAACCCCAAGCATATTTTCTGCATGCTTTGACTGCCATTACATACAGTTGAAAAATGAAATACATGCCTCAAAATTTTATTATTATTTTATTTTATGCATTAAAACTATAGTAAGATTTCAATATTACTCCATTAACTAGCTCTGGGTGCTTCGTTCTCTCGTTCACCATGACATGATCCTAGAGTTTTCTCCTACAGCCACCATCAAGGGTCAGAGGACATAAATTACAGACTTTGCTCCTCTATAAATGTTTGGTCCCTTAAAATTACTATTTAAAAATAATTTTCTCCCTCTTAAGACTCATGGAGGCAGAATTGACTTGAAATTAATTTCCTCATCAGATTTCAGAGAAAAATAAAATTAACCACAT
The DNA here is from genome assembly GCA_013397395.1 of Sinosuthora webbiana. Lineage (NCBI taxonomy): Eukaryota > Metazoa > Chordata > Aves > Passeriformes > Sylviidae > Sinosuthora > Sinosuthora webbiana. The sequence continues at coordinate 206,208 of VXBN01014468.1, read as the reverse complement.
TATTTTAAACCACATTGTTTTAAAACCTTAAATATAAAACTGGTGAAAAGAGAGCATTGGGCTGTTGGATTATTAATGCTCATCGCAACATTTTCCCATTGTTTTATAATATTCTGGGTATTTTGCCTAGTAATCTCAATTGTACTTCAAGAAAATATTTTTGACTTTGCATTTTCTCCTGATTCTTATTGTCTTAAAAGAAAATCACCTCAAACAAGAAGCTTAGGCTGACCTTTAGAAAATCAGACATGGTGAACTGAGTTTTTCCCATAAACTAAAGAATTACTGTAAAGCCCAACTCGAACCCAGAGCAAAGGGCAAACATCTTTGACCAGCATTCCCTAAGACAAAGCAATGTGCATAACACAATGTTCCAAAACAAAACTGCCATAAATAAGCCTTGTCTCCAGAGGATGGCAGAAAGGATACACCATATATTACACTTTTCCTAGATCAGTTAAAGCACAACAGGTTGGGGATTAAAAATCCAAGGAGAGCACCTGAAAAACCACAAAGAATGGACCTTGTGGTCCATGTTCACAGCCTGAGGCTTCAGCTGTGACCCTCCAGTTGTTGTCTTCCATTTTCCTCCCTGCTCAACTTCGGTTCTCACAGCAGAGAGCCAGGAATCCACAGCCCCAGTTTCAACATGCCTTGACTAACTCCCATTTCACACAGTAAGGAAGAGGCAATTCTCATATTCTGCCACTTTAAAAGCTGGGATAAAGCCCACTAAGCGTATTTCTCAACCCTCATTTTTCTTTGCAGCCCTTACTTTTTGTATATGCATATGTCCAGCATTGTATTGTTAAGTAAATGGATTTTTAGATGTCGAACAATGGTATTTTCCCACATGCACCTTAAGTGAGGTTGAATGCATGGCTCAAACCAAACCACTGTCACCTAAGACAAACTATTACCTCACTGAGTGTTATCCAAGGTGTGAACAAAGAGACAGGATTCCAAAATAAAATGATAGACTAGCATTATCATCTGCCAGTCATGTAAAATCTACCTTCGTGTTACTTCTAGCTAATCCCCACAATCCAATATTGGATGATAGGACCCTTTTGTCAAAACCTTCTAATATAAATTGACTGACACAGGACCAGGGAGAAAAAAGTAAATGGTTGTCCTTCTTTCACTCAAGCAAAATAAGGGTTCAGGTCAGGAACAAGTGGAGTGCTTTCTGCCAGCTGTCAAAATAAAGTCAGGATAAAACAGAGATCAGATATGGAAAAATCTTCTGTCAACATAGTTAAATATGGACAACATGAAGGCACCTAAAATAAGGGCTTTCCACTGGCTCTAATTGTAACTGTAAGGGTTTGTATTACATACAAACATCCACTACAAGAAACCTGACAGGAATATCTTATGATTATGCACATATAAGCTAATAATATTCCCTTTGCCATGATCATAAAAGAGTCAATTCTGGATGGAAAATGATGAGACTGAAGAGACTTGACCTTGAAGAGGAAAATTGACTAAATTTAAATATTTTTCCTTGTTCACAATGGAAAAAAACATGAAGTGGTGGGAAAAGTATTTAATTCTCAGAGTCCATTTGAAGGTCTACTGAGAAATAAATCACTGGGGCTCATTAGAATATTTCTCAAGCCATATCTTTTGGGAAAAAACAAGAAGAAATAGTATGCTAGAGCAAAGACATCTGTAAATGTCAAAGACATTCATAGAAATAAAGCAGATTAAAATAAGTTAATACAGTGAATCACACCACCATCATTCAACTCAATCAAGGAACTGAGCACAGGATAGTTAGTGTCATATTAGACAAATTAGTTAATGTTAGAACAATCTAAACCTCTCAGACATGGTACTTCCTGTCTGATCAAATTTGAGTGATTTAAGCTTTCATTGTTGGGCACCTAATTACACCAGGATGTCATTAGCCTCTCTTAAGATCATATAAAGAGCTGACTGCCATAATAAAAGTCACTGTGAAAAGATTCCTCTGATTAGCCATTTAATGCAATGAGACTCTGGTATTTCTGATTTGATAAGACCTCAGCAGTCACTTCAAAAACTTCTCTAGATATAAAAAAGAAGCTGTATTTCTGGTCTTCACCAACACTTTTTATTTCTTCATGCCTAATTGTTGATGTAAAATCCTTTCTTATCTACACTACATAAATAAAGAAATAAAATGCCATTTGTGTGTAATGATACAATGCTTTATGACCAGATCACAAGTAGGCAAATAAATTATGTTCATCTATACTTCTTGTGCAATTTTGAGAGGATATTTTTATTCTATATCTTCATTTCTACATTTCGGCTGAACAACGGTGTTTAGTCAAATTGCTACTCTGTAACTGCAAGAATCCTTAAGAACTAAAAATCACTCAGGTGGACAAAAATAAATATTTCTTCAGAAAAATTAGTTTTCAGAACTCATTTTCAAAGGCTAGATAATTCATTATCAGAAGGGGTTCATTTGCAGTGGGGAAAAGGGGCCAGATGGTAGAGGATAAAGATTCCAGCCATATCCTAGAGTGCAGAAAATATGTCCATACTAGAGGAAAAAACCCAAAAATCACAATAGCTGTATTAACAAGCTTGAAAAGGAACTTTGGGTTTGGGTTTGGTTGACTTTTGGTAAAAAGTCATTCTTATCCAGAGGTGAGGTAGAATTTATGGTGCAGGATGAAGTCACTAAGCAGCCTAGAGAGATTACTTTATCAAAACCATTGTAATGCTGTGAGAGGTATTCCAGCTTATTTTTAATCTTTGTCTACCACCACTTATTGAAGGGCAGCATTTACTGTAGGTACTATTGCTAAGCAGATAACCATGTTTCAGTGTGATGCACTGGCAGAGGAAAAGTCACATCTCTAAGGCTTGTTGCTTGTCTATGCCCTGCAGAAGACTATGCAAGTCAAGAAAAAATGCAATTGTCAGTTGCAGCATTTTAAAAAAATCCTGTGGATTATGAAATACATTCAGAAACTGTAAGACCTAAGAAAAAATTCTTGAAAATAAATCAATTTAAGTAATACTTAACCACATTTTACTACTCTGTTGCGATATGGTAAACATCCTTTGATCTACTAACTTAAAAATGTAAGTCAGCTGAAAGCTTTGTAATAGTGCAGAGAGGTCCCAATATGAGATAAAAGCAGAGTGAGGTGGGGGGGAAAGGATAAATAGAATGAATGAAGTCAACACAGAGCACCCTCAGAAGCCTACAGAACATCTGAAGGTGACGGTGGAGCCACTGAATGCCACCTAATGTAGCTTAGAGCTGAGATGTACCAGACCAAGCATCTTCCCCTTCAAACCTTCCCCTTGCAGTGACAAATGGCCAGATTGACAAAGGTGAGGAAAGGTCCCATTGTTGGTAGGGTACAAAGTAGGGACTGTTAAAGTCAAAAGGTGTGAGAAAAAGTTTGGCAAGAATCTCAATACAAAGTTTTAGGATCTGGTACACTTCTTGTACCTGTGTTATGTCAACTCGGTGGACTGAGAAGACATGTTTTGCATAACATTTGTTTGTATTGTTAGCTTCCAAAAGTGATTTTTTTGGTTGGTTGATCGGTAGGGTTTTTTTTCAACTAACCTTATGCATAAATATAGGATCTATTCAGACACTTCATTGTCCATTGTCAGTGTTTCAGTATTCCAGTGACAGACTGAAGGGTAAGTAGTCACAGAACTATAACTGCTTTGACACATGTACATAATCACAGGTAGGCAAGATAGGGAGAACAGACTATATTTGAAGAAAATGTTGACATAAACTACTGATACTGATTTAAATTCTACTTCATCTCTGTATAAAGATGATACTTTTCCAAAAGTTACCCAAATCCAGAATCAAATATATTTGCTCACATATCTCATATATCTATGCCATATCTTTTAAGCAAATTGAAGAGCAAGGGGCATGTTTAATGTTTTGTTTAGTTGTTTGGTTTTTTAATCAAGAAAAGGGCTGCTCTTATGTGTTTTCTGAATAAAGCTATATCTGCAAATTACCAGTTTAAATAGAATGTGTACAATCCCAGAACCACAGAGTGCATTTATGCTCCAAAGGATGCTTTTTGTACTTCTTTTCTTTTTTGGCTTGGTGATTGTGGGTGATATTTCCTCAGCAGGTAAAATAAAAAACTGTGAGGTTTAATATCAGCTAGTATTGAACTTAGCCCAAGTTCAAAAAAATAGAATACATTGGGTCAGGCTAAGTTTGGCTGTTTCTGGCTGTTTCAGGCTGTCTTACACAGCCTGAAATGCTTCATTTTGTAGCTCTGGCATTCCTAACTATATCAATACCCTCAATCTGTTACATACACAACAGACAGATTCCCTAGGATTTAGTTCTACAGCCTCAGTTTTTCCAACAGCTCTTACTCTGTATGACTAAAAGGAAAATGCTAAACTTATGAGATGAGCGAGCTGTTCTCACATTACAGACCAAAAATGCAGATCCCAGTGTCTGCAATGACTTTGGTACCATCTAGTGGAACAACAGTAGTTTTACAGACAGTAACTGCAGCATATAGGTCAAAGGGTAGAAGGAGAATTCGAATCTCTGACTCTGCCAATGTATCCATCCAGCAAGGAAAAGTACACAGCACACAAATATTTTGGAAGCTCCATGGTGTCTCTAACAGCAGTCATGTTACAGCAGTAAACTGGTGGGACCTGAGAGAAGGGTGGTTTCCATACCAAAGTGGTGTTAAGTACCAATACAGTTTGAAGGAAAGGAGGGGGGAAACAGTCATCCCCACTGCACCACAAAAATATTTGTTTAAAAATGCAGTTGAAAATATCATGGAGTTGATGAATGACAGGCAATGTATTATGAAATGATAACCTGCTTTGCTGGCTCAATATAAGAAGTTCTAAGACCTATAAGCCACTATTTGGAAGAGATAACAGAACACTGAATTGAATACAGTTCAATGTGGAGTGCTTGTGCTTGGAAGAGGATTGTGCCAAACTGATCTGGTAACTGGACTTTTGGGTGAGGGAAAAAGCAACAATCAAAAAAAGAAAACAAAAATAAACAAGCAACAACAACAAACAAACAAACACCTCCCCACCAAAATTCACAAAAAAACCCCAAACTAAACCAAGAACCAAACAAAAAAAAACAAAACCAAAAAACCAAAAAACCAAACAAACAAACAAAAACCAAACAAACAAACAAAACACAAAGAAAAAAAACACCTAAAAATCTATTAAAACAAAGGCTGGAGTACAATTAGGAAAGCAATGAAATAGGTATAAACCACTCAGGAGCTCTTTATGAGCTGCATATGTGTCTAACCCTCTAAGGCATGGGATGAAGGACTGTACAGTGGAATGAGAAACAAGCTAACTAGCTCTAAAATGCTCACATAATATATCTGTCCATAACTGATGGGGATTGGAGCTGCTGGTCGAGGAAGTCTGTTCTCTTCATGTCATATTTCCAGATCTCTCCTTTTCCTTCTAGATTTGCCATGAATTGTGAAGCAACACCTTGGAAGACATAATCTCAATTGCAGAACATGTGTGTGAACTGGTCCTACAGTGAGCATATAAATCCCTGCTTCTGCTTATTAATTTTCAAGCAACTAGTTGTTTTTATAATGCATTTGATTTTCTTTCTGCTGAAATTGTTTTTCAATGAGTTGATGCACTGTTTCTTCACACATTTAATTTCCCATTCTTGAGGGAACATTGCAGTCTGACCATCCAGGAGGCACCTTGGGGGTCATGCACCACCCGGAGACTTCATTGGGACTGAGGCCTCTTCTCTGTGGGTGACTCCAGTGACCCGACAGGTGCCCCTTTCACTCCCTGCTCACTTCCCTCTCACAGTCAGACCAGGCCTCCTTACTGGCTAGATGTCAGGGTTCCCAAAGCAGAGACTCAGAAACGCTTAAAATAATTTAATCATGATGCTAAAAAAGAATGACTCGAGTTGGTGCCTTGATCAAAGGACTGCTTTGGGCTTTTACCCCCTCAGTCTGTGTGCTCCATAGCCTGGGCTCTTCCTGCTGAGTCCTCAGCTTCTGCCATATTTTTTGTGTGTCTGGTGCTCCAACTGGGCCACAGGTCCCAGGTATCTCGTTGTGAAATGTTTCAGCTGTTAAAATCCCCTTGCCTCTGGCAGCTACCACGCAGACGTCAACCTGCAGCTCTCCTGCAGCTGCATCCAGAGTTACCTTCATTTTGATCTCTTATGGAGCATGCCAGAAGTGTGTGATACAGAAGGGGGTTGTATTAAAATCATAGTCACTGCTAATCTGTCCTAGTGATTTTCTTGTCTGAGTTAGCAATAAAATTCTTCTTACAGACTGTGATCAAAACAGGGAGGTAATAATCTCAGATTACACAGGTGTCAGTCATCATTATAGAATGTTCTAAAGCACAGCAACTCAATAACATCTGGAGCCCTGGCAAGACAGGTTTGTACAAAAGGAGGCAGAAAAAAAGTCTCATTTTCTGAGGTCCTACAATAATTAGCTATGCAACCTGAAAATAAGTATTTGCATTTCTTGTTATGACAGTTTGATTTATTAAAAAATGAAGTAAAAGTGTGTAGGTTTGAACACTCGTGGATTCTTTTGTATACATTAATTGCTCCTATAGAAACATCAGGGTCAGAGTTTACCTGGTTTTAGCACAGCAGGGGGAGATGTCTGCAGAAGAACATAGAGAGAAGTGTGACTTGACAGCGGCCCTTGAAGGTGTCAAAAAGTGGCTCCCAGCCCTTCTCTGGGGAGCACCGTTTGAATCTGCGGGACACAATGAGTTCTGTCAAGCTGCAGGAATGCACTCCTCTGTGATGCGTTTCCATGTGTGCGCCGGCTGCGCCTCCTTTTGCAGTTACGTGGCGATGCCCACAGAGGGTACCCACGGATAACGCAGGAGGTAACCATGCCAGGATGGGGCGCAGCTCCTCTTCTGTCCTGGAGAAGCCGCTGGAATTTTATTGCCGATTACAGTCTGTAAATTTGCTTTGAGGATGATCAAACAGATTTATCAGTACTCATCAAGATTTTTAATTCTGGACTTACAGTAGTGTCCCCTAATCAAAAAAA
>VXBN01014468.1:179549-199108 GCA_013397395.1 Sinosuthora webbiana | reverse complement strand
AAAACAAAAACAAACCAAAAACAAAAACAAAAACAAAAACAAAAACAAAAACAAAAAAAACCCCCCCACAACTTAGATTGGAAATGTTTTTGCTGTATCTTACTTACACAGAACTAAATGGATTGAGACTTGTTCATGTTCCGTGTATACCCTTCAACTCTTTGCATACCTTCTCCAAATGAGCCAAGGGCTGAATCTTCTCAATTAAGATCCTGAGCCACTTATATCTCAGAATATTAAATAGAAAAGAAACTTAATGAGTTATTGTGCCAAGCCCAAGATCTGTATTTAACCCCCACTTTCTGCAGAATCTCCACAGAACAAACCGATTTTTGAATCTCCAAACCTCCTAGTAAAATTATAGCATAACCAGGGGGAATGCATTTCAGAGGGTCTGCCAGGTACTTTTTGAACATATACTTGTGCTTATTTATTTTAATGTGGTTCTGTGAAAAGCAATAAAACCTCTCTAGCCCCAGTCCTCAGCCTCCTGATTCATTCAGCCAGGATACCAGAATGTCTTCTCTGGTTTTTTGCAGAGCCAGTAGGTTGTCCTTCTCTGTTTCAGCAATATAGCCTGCTACAAACAGCTTCTAAAGCAATTTCTGCTACTCTGGAACAAATTAATGGAGATAATATGAAACAGTAAGTTATTTCAGCACAAATACTCTATTCAGAATAAATAGCTTTTTGACTAGAGCTGTTCCTTATTTGTTCTAGGAATCCATGAAATCTTATGTGACAGAGTCCACATCAAAAACAAACAAACAAACAAACAAACAAACAAACAAAACACACACACACACACACCCCCCCCCAAAAAAAAAAAAAAAAAGCTGACTGAATTCACTATAAGCATTATATAGTTCATTGTTGCAGACCTGAACCTCTCTACCTCAACAAATTTGTTCACAATGGCTACTACTATACACAGCTTTAACAGGGTCACTGCCCTGTACACTCCCACTGAACCTGCTGAGGCAAACTTCCAAACTATGGACAGCTTTACATACATGGGAAAAGACTGGCTCAGACACACTGGCCTTTCCTCAGGCATTCCCTTTGCATGGAACAGATGGACTTCAGCATCTGGATGACACATCCCACGCTTTCCTTTCGCTGCAAATGAATGAATGTCAAGATGAAATAGAAACAAGATATTTACATAATTGTTCAAAATCCAACTTCTTGAATAAATAACACCTGACTTTCATCTTAGCATATTCTAGTTATTTCTCAGACACTAACAACCCTGCCCACAAACCTTTCTATCCTTAAAAAATCAGGGTCTCAATCTGCGTATAAATCATGCCCTTGAATTTAATCACCTGGGAAAACAGCAAGCGTAGTGGAGCCTTTGTGTTTCTATTATAGGACAAAAACAATCCCTCTCTGGAGTGGTTGGAACTCTTTAAATTAAGTATTTCACAGGTGCCACACTTGGCAGACTTGTAAGAGTAGATAGGGACTGTGAGAAACCTCCAAAATAACAGAAACTATTGTATTTACCTAAAGGTCTACACAATGAAGTAAACTCTCAAAAACCTTGAGATAACTGATCATTCCCCTACACCACTCTCAGTTTAAGCGCTGCAAAAGTGAGGGAGTAAGTAGAGAGGTAGTATATCTTAGCCTTCCCAGTAAACAGACAGAAAACAACCTTGCAGAGAATCTTTGGCCTTCAAACGTTCATGTTTGGTCTGGGAAGGACTGATGGATGCATGACCTCTCCCGCACACTGCTTCAGACAAGGCTGGAGGAACATCAAGTGCTGGGTCAATGTGGCACTTGCTGGTTTGAAGGCATCACAGAATGAAGCACAGAGGTTAGGGTGGACATGGAGGACACAGACACACCATGCAGGGGAATCTGTCTGCCCAAGACATATGCAGCTATCAGATGTTACAAGGTTTCTTGTCTACTCTCCACAGACACTTTTGTGGTCAGCATCTTTTCACTGCAAAGACAAGGACAGGTAGTGATGCTTAAACTCTGAGCACAAGCATCCAGACACTTTAGCCTCACCCCATTGTTAGCACAATAGACAAAGAACTGAAATGTCCCATTTGATGACAATTGCCTGCTGCTGAGAAACCGGATATTCCCTAAATCAGTGGTTTGAAGTGTTTACCAAACATGAAGGAGAGGCATCTGGAGTTTGTAGACAGGCAGGTGATGTGGGTACATACAGGTGCTTGTCGTTAAAGGTTAGCTGAAAGCAGATAAGCTCAGCAAGTCACAGTCTTGGTTGAATACAAAACAGTAGATCAAAGAAAGCTATTCTTGTAATGTCAGCACTGATTTCTAGTGGAATAGTCAAATACTTTGATTTTATAATCAGATTACATCACTTTGGGAGCTCTCAGGAGATCCCACATCTTGCAGATGACTATGTCTAGATAAATGCATTATCACCCTCTTGGTAAAGCATCTTAGTGATTGTATCCACACAGGACATAATAGTCTGACTTCAGCTTGCACATATTTTGTAGTTCCTTTGATGTTTAAGCACCTGAGTTAACAAAATAGGGTTTAGCTAATAAGGAAACTTCAACTTTTTTTTCAAGTCTAGACACCTTTACATTAAATCAAATCCACTGTTCGTGCAAGAAGCTGATGGTTCTTGCAAGTAAGCCACAAAGATAAGATTGAGGATGGTTTTGCAACCTTAAGCAAAGACTGGAAGTGCAGAGCTCGGGAAGCCAGGTCCTCAGTGATGTCTCTTTTCAGGACAGAAGCAGAATTTGTTAGAATCAAATCTGGCCTTCTCACAGGCCCTGTACATCACTGAAATATGTCAATTTGTGCCATCTCACAGGCCCCATATGTCACTGAAAATTTTGACTTCAGCCCTAACTATGCCTTAGGTGAGCAGCCAACAGCCAAGTCAGTGATCACAGTCATTGACTGAAAATTTGTGTATAAGCACTTAACCCAAGCTTTCCTTATCAATCTGACAAAACCAGAGAGTGAACATGGTGTTGTTCTCTGCCACAGTTGATGCATAAAGCAAGTGATCAAGTTGAAAAAATTCTCATGAGACCCACACATGTAAAATATGTACAGAAACAGAGTGGCAGGGATTTTAAATATGTTGGTGCTGCATATTTTCATGTAATATCACACAAACTATTGAGATACAGTTTGAATAGGTGGATAGTACAGTGAGTTAGTAACTGGCTGCACTGCTGGGGCCAAAGGTTTTTGGGGGTGGTCAGCAGTACATACCGGTGTCCAGTCAGGAGTTGAATTCCTTAGCATTTGATACTGTTTAGCATTTTTCTAATGAGCTGGACAGTGGGATAAAGACCAGTCTCAGACATTGCTCACAGTGTATTTGGGAGAGCAGTTTAGATGTTGGAGGAAAGGATTTCTACTCAGAGGGATCCAGACAGATGGGAGAGAGCAGCTGATGAAAACCTCATTAAGTTCAATGAAGTGACATGCAAATCCTGCAGCTAGGGTGCAATGGCCCACACAGTGGCATGGGAGAGGATCTGATTGGATGGAAAAGAGGTTCTCAGGGAGATGGTGACAAAAGAGCAGGACAGGGTCAGTGGTGTGTGCCCTCAGTGAAGGAGGATGACTGCAGGCTGGACTATCTCAGCAAGCAACAGTCGCTAGGATGAGGAGGAGATTGCTCTCTTTATTCAGCCCACACTGCAGTACTGACAAGCCCAAAATCAGAGGGGGCTAGAATACATGGCATACAAAGAGAGGTTGAAGGAGGTATGTTTGATGTCCACACTTGAGAAAGCTCAGTCTGGCTCTTCATGCTCACCACAGGTCCCTAATGGCAAGGCACAGAGAAGGTGGGGTTTTACTGTTCTCAAGGACAGAATAAAAAGCAAATGACACAAGCTAATGTGAATTCTGTACTTACATTACATATAAGGTATTATGAAGATGCCACTCAGCAAGACTAAGACAATCAGAGCCTGATCCTAGATTGAGGAATGCTATTTATTGTAACTACAGTTAGCTTATATTTTTAGGGAGCTTGAAATCAAGAAAGAAAAGTTTCATGCAAGCTCATGATAACATACACATTCAAAGGACAACTTAATCCAGTTGAATTTATGAAGTTATCACGGTTTAATTACTCTCTTGTCAAATGTAACTATCACTCAACCAAATTAAAGACAAACAAAAACTCAACAAAATTAAAAGGCAAATCTAAAATTTTTTTTTTACTAAAAATTACGGATTCTTTCTGCAAGAAAGAGGTCTTGTTAAACAATTATGGGCTTGTGTATAACAATGACATCTGTATTACAAGGATGCTATTACTTTGTGAAACAAAGCAGAAAAGCCTGCCTTTTAAGTGATAACATGTATGCACAGAGGACAAAGAAGTGATGATCTTCAATATATCTCTGTTCAAAAATAACCTCTGAGACCAAGAAAACATTGCTGAACTGTCTTGCTAGGGGCTCCCATGAACTCCTCCACTAACAGAAGGAAGCAGGAAGCACATCTACATCCTTTTGGGTCTCTTGGCAGCTACACAAATTTCTGGGGCACCCCTGGCACATGATTCAATGAGGTTTTGATCCTCAGCACTAGCTCAGATAATAACTCCAATATTCTGTCTATGAGATCCATTGGAGTTACATTTGTCTCCCTCACAGCTAATACATGACCCAAAGAACTTCCTCATGAAAAAAAACGATCTTTCCATTCAGCAACACATACACAGGGAAGAGTGTTGTACTTCTGTATTGTATAAATATCTTCCTTAAATGCTGTTATATGCACAAGGTGTTTTTTCACATCCAGTTCCTTCCCCTTTCCATTTATGCAGGAGCAGTGAACAACACACCATGCATGTGGTCTGTGCTGCTGACCAGAAACACATTTTTGTTTTGCTGCTCTGACTGCTACAGTTAGAGTGCTTCAGAACTTCTGCATGGTGTTCCATAAAAGACAAAACCTGTCATAGCCATCCCACCATGCAGACACACACATATTCTGTCTCAGTGGGCCTGCTGAGAGTCTGCACAATACCACAGGAGCATCTCTTCCTTCTGTTCACCATCAGCTTCAGAATCCCTGCTTCAGGGTAGTAAAAGTTTCATCTTTGTATGCATTTAATTTTTAATGTATACATGATTTACTATGTATCAAACCAAAGACAATTTCCTTCATGAGTAGGTTTGGTTGAAGAATTTAAGTTCTGTTGTAACGGTGCTTGTACCTACATTCATAACACATCTAGAAAGTATTTTGAATTCACTATCAGCCCCTATGAAATGAGTCTATGGAGGAAACCAAGAAGCTCAAGGGCTTTCACTGACCACACTTAGAAGCAGGAAGAGAGAAAGTCCTCTTCCCCAAAGTGTCATTAACCTCCTTGGTGCATAGCATATCCCATATGTGATGTTCTGTGCTTAGTAAAGAAATAAAAAGCTCTCTAAAAGCACAGCGGTTTTATACATCGGTTAGAAACATAAAGCATATCTAGACTTTTTGTTGAAGCTAAAGTACTAATGTTACCACTTTTAAGAAACTTGCTCACTGGTTTCTCAAAGAAAATGCAGTTATTGGTGCCCTCCACCAGCTCCCTATGACAAAGTCAGCTTCTCACACTCTGTAATTTCTGTGTTCTCATTTGGAACATTTGAAAATATCCATTTAACAGCAAGAGATTTGGAACATGACCAGGCACACATTTGAACTCCATTTCACTAAAACTCAAATGGAAAAGACTATTATTAATCCCTAGTCATCAGTCTGCCTATTTTAAGGCATGTTTTTCTTCTTGTTACTATAACGAAATTTTGTTTTTGCAAGGGGTTTCTGCTTCATCTACTCTAGGCATAAATCAGAAGTTTTACTTACCTGATATCCAGGTGGGAAGCTTCTTTTTTATACCTGCTGAATACTACCTACCATAAATGAAAAGATAAAGAGGTCAGGCACAGGTGTGTGTAGCTTCCCTACCTGTATTCAATACTCTCTTGGACTTATTCATGCAACAGGGTAATTTCTCCTGTAACATAAATGAGAACTATCTTTATTTCAGGGAAACTACTCCAGAAAAGGATAGATACCAGCGATGATTTTTCTAGGAAGGTAGAAAGGGTGCCTTTTGGAGTATTTCCTCCCTTGTAAATAAAGAAAGAACATGTAGTCTATGCAAAAAAACTTGCATGCACATGTGAAAAAACGTAAAAGGACTCAAATCTGTTGAAAAAGAATCTACTCCTAAAACCATTCTGAGAATCTGGGAAATTCAAAATACAAATTTAGGAAAAGAAATTTGAGCTAGCTGGTATGACTCAACTGCAGTGGTATGACTCACATGACTGGATATTAAACTCATTGGTTACAGACTATTTAGGAAAGACAGTGGAGATATTACATGGTTTAGAGCTGCAAAGGGTTCAGAAAAACAGAACCTTGATTGTTTACTAATTCACATACTAAGTTATAAATCACAAAACTGGATAATGCTAAGACAATATAACAGACTATTGAATAACCTAAAGAAATAAAATAGCAATCCCCTTCCTTATTAAAATATTGAGGGAAAATGTTTTTAGCTACAGACTGTCAATTTAGGAGGTTTTGGTGCTCTACAAGTACAAATACAAGTAAGTCAAGTAGATGTAATTACAATGATGCTTTCCCCATATGGAAACAGAATACAGTTATGTATGTATTAATTTATGTACTGGCTGATTTAAAAGATCCAGTCTCTCAAAGCTAAAGACAAAAATTGAACAGAAATAGATATTTAACTACTACAAAGAACAGTTAGGAATTGCTCTTGCTGCTGCATGGTCTTTCCAGCAACCAAGTTCTTGAGTTATTTTGGCATGCTTCATACAAATGTCTACACCACCTACTCTACATATTGCAGGCAGTGCAGTTTCTGCCAATCTGATATGTACAGAAATTCTTTCTTAACTGGCCACCTGGAGGACAAATTAACTTTAGTATTTGAGAAGATATGAAACATCTATAAGGTCTATAATAATAACTGCACCTTTCCAAATATAACTCCTGTAGTTGTAGCCATTTAGTAAGTATTCAGATGATGGCATTCTTTGCCTCTTTCTGCAGCTCATAAATGATGAAGAAAGAAGAATTTTCTCCTACATCCCAGGGTGATCAGTAGAAGTCCTGCAGAAATCCTGGGACTTATACAATTTGGTTTAATAACCAGGACAAATGCTGTTCAGGAATCCTTCAAACCTTCCTTGGGATGCCAGAAGAAAAAAGTACTAGAAATTGGCCAAATAAGGCTTTCCTAAATGCTCCAAACTGATAGTGATTTCTGAAGGTGGCTGTAATTATAAAAAACGACATCAAGAGGAAAGAAGACATTTGTAATGGCTGAGTTGAATGTGGTATGGAAAACTCTTGGCCACTAGAAAGGATAATATTGGCTAAAAACACTGATAAAAGAAAGAGGAAGTCAAAGAAGTCAGTGAAGTTCCATGGCCATTAGAATTAAAGACAAAAGGATAGAATTACTTGAACCTGCCACAGAGAAAGGTATTTAGCCGATAGGTATAAATTTGGTAAAACTATTGAGCATTATAACTGGTGATAATCAGCAACAGAATAATTTTACATCAATGTATAAATTCAGCATCCTTTGCATTGAGCTTGGAGTGAATTTCAGTTTGGAATAAGTTCATATTCTAGTGAAGAATGCATAATTTTTGTTCAAAAGATGGTCTTATACACACTGCAAATTGTATTTTTGTGAACTTCCAAAAAGTCAAGCTAACAGCAACCACAGCTAATTCAAGGAAAGTCTGTTCCATCAGAAAAGTATTGCAACGTTATAACACAATGAATGCAAAAAACATCTTGGCCTATGAGAGACTAGAGTAGCTGATGTATCAGAAAAAGTATCAAAGAGGAAACGGGTGTTTCTAAATGCAATTAGTCCTAATTGAGGAAAATATTAAGAATATTATATCTAGCAATGTCTATCATTTATCAATATAATTAATTGGAGGTGTAAATGAGATATGAGTTTATCAGTTATATAGGCTGTTTGTCTTTTAAGGTACATTTCTTTCAGCAGCATCACTTAAACACATCTAAATTCTATGCCAGACACCGAGAAACACAGCTGCCAGGTACAATGTTAGGGTAGGAGATGGTATCCTGGAAAGCAGCAACACTGGAAAGCACATTGGAACTTTGATGCCTGTGCAAGAAGCTAAATGCAATTCACAGATGCATTAGCAGGAAACCTGAAGGTGAGATTAGGGAAGTAATTTAACACAGAAATTCCAGAGCCTCCCACTGCAATAATTGTTCCAGATCTGGTGTCAACACTTTCTTTTAATAAGGAAGTTACCAACTTTGAAAATTTACAGAGAGGTCTGTAATAATTCACTGAAATAGTGATTCAGTGAATTACAATAAGAGAGAGGAAGCTCAATTTATTTTGCTTGTTCGAAAGATATTGTAAAGTAGGCAGGGCAGAAGATTTTCCAGTAAGTTCAGAGTGTGTGAGGACATGGTACATCATGAAAGATACAGTCTGTCCAGGTTTATAGCACATGGAAAAATTACTTGAATTCCAGAGTTGTGAAAACATGACTTTTGAACCATCTATTGCTTTCTAAATTTCTGTTGGAAACTCAAAATCAGCTATGAATTTTTGGCTGGAGCTAATCAGGAGGAAAATTCTTCAATTCCATGTAAATATCAAAGGAAGATCCTTCTGATAGACAGTCACTCAACAGTTCAGGAAAAAAAGTACTCTTCGATTTAAAAGAAAAAAGTATTTTTTTTCTTTTTATCTAGATTGTAAAATACATAAAATTCTATCAACCCTCTACCTTTTGAAATGGTACTCTACCAGTCACATGTCTTGAGAAACGGAAGAAAATTTTAATGAACAGTTGGGGTATGACAAATCAATTTATATTCTGATAGAATATTATCTTCAAATTGAATTCAGAACTTTAATTTCTAAATACAAAGCCCCATATTACCTGAGTTACAGAGAAGTAGTTGATATAGCTTATCTTCTGGTCCTCCAGAACTTGCCATTAGTCAATGGAAAAAGCACACATTTGCTTACCAAGTGGGTTCTGTTACTTTTCCTGTATTGGTGAAGTTGTCCCACCCCACCTGTATCATTACTTCACTGAGTTTTGGTGATCTAAATTTACTTCCATTGTTAAAAATGTCTTCATTTTCCCTGGGGTGGAATTAAAATGCCTATAGAAAAGAATTGCAAAGGTATGCAGGAAGAATATGAAGTCACTCATTTTAGAACTTGTAATGGAGCCCTGTGATCTTGGATTTGCAGTCAGATGCCTGGAAACATAAGTAATCATAATCCACAGGGGGAAAACAGGAGAAAGCAGTCTTTTGTGGATGTCACAAAGGAAAATCTTGTAGGAAATACTTTCTTTCATGATTTTTCCACTCTTGGGATCTGAAAGCTAAGTCAGGAATTAATGGTTTGAAAGTCCTTATGTGTGTCAGCAGCTGCTCATTTAATAATCACTTTCACAAGCAACAAAAGATTAGTAAGTACATATTCTCAGAACAACAAATTAGCTTAAAAAAGATTTTTTATTTCTTGGAGGTCTCTGTTTTTCACTACAGAAATGTTTGACTCATGCAGTTGATTTTTTTTCAATACAGGGAAGATGCACTTCTTTGTAAAAACCTTGGTATCATTCAAAAGTACATATTATGTATGACAAATGGACCACGTCTCTGTGTACAAAATATCCATGTTTTTTTCTGACAAAATCTGAATTGACATTGCCACTGATCTTCTCTCAACAATAAGGCATCCTGCTTTGTATGGCACAACAATTGTGAGTGATGGTGAGTCAAAGCCTTTTGTCAGGTACAGCAGCCTAAAATATGGATTACTTCAGTGACAAGTCAGGGTAACTGAGAGCAGCGTTTAGTTTATCATGCTTCTGTTTCTGAGAACTTCCTGTATCTCATGAGCCTTTGAAAACCCACTTGAATGGTTTTCTTAAGAAAATGTTACTGTAGAAATATAAGAGTCTATGAAGGTGTATTAGCTGTGTCCCTGTGAGGGATTGCACAAACAAAAGAACAAAAATCCTTCCTGAAAATTGTATCCAATTAGAATCAATTGTCTGATACTGCAGAGCCTTTTCTGTGATGACTTTAAACTGTGGCTTATTTCTATTTTGGTAGAAAAAAATTCTGTTTAACTATTTTTCATTCTATATTATAGTGAATTTTCGTGATTAACAGCTTGTTATCATATTTATTGCAGTTTATTTTTTGTCCTGTGGAGGAAAAATATATCTGTGATCCTTTCTTGCTTCTTCTAAAGCGTATGGTTTTAGATAAGCTGAAAGGGAAGAAAACATATATTTAAAATAAAAAAATGAACATGAAAATGCTCATTAGTAATCTTTTAAAGTGAGATAACAGGATGGTTTTCCTCTGTAGGAAATACCATAAAAGAATCTGTAAAAATTATCCGCTGAGAGTGCAATCACATGATTCCCATGGGGAAGGAAAAGGCCTGGTTGTTTAAGGTCAAGGGACAGTTCAAGGGACAAAGCAGTTGATTTCTGTATCCAGTCAAATCTGAGAGCTTGAATTGCACTTATAAGACACTCCAAACTTATACCACAATAATGAGGTGTGGCTGCATGATCGGACAACAAGACTAAGGAAAATTACCAAGCATTTTGTATGTCAAATTGCTTCTGGGAAAAGCAAATTATTAATAATATAGTAACTATTTTTTCCCCAAATTTCAGCTGAAATATATTTTCTTAAGGAGTAATATTTGTGCAACTGGCTCAGAGACATTTATCTCCACTTTTCCAAATGGAGTATGTTAAGGTAATAGTTCCAAAGTGTCATCATTACAAAAATCTGAAGAATTCTTTTTAAATACTAACAGCCTGTAAAAAATTGGGAAAAAATATGGAAGTTATTTCAAAAAATTTCTTCCATATGCATTTTAGATTACACTGAATCTTCATTTAACTATATATTATAAAATTAAAACTGAGGACCATGTGGAGTTATCATTAGTCGTTTAACAGAATAGAACATTTACTTGAATAATAAAGTAAAATCATGACAGTATGTTCCCTATGAAATTTATTGAACAAGAATTAATATTTCCACTGAAAATAAACCCACATGATAACAGATTTCAATTTTATTTTTTGCTTAATTACTAAAACATTTTCTTTCAATAACTCCAGCCAATTCTCCCTCTTCCACACTGCATAAATCCCGTGGTAAAAGTAGCACCCAGGGTGTAGAACAACAGATTCACAACTCCTTTGTCCAGCTTGGAGGAAGGTTTTTATATATTATATGTTAGGCAAGCATCCTAAATTTTAAGTGTGATGTGGAAGACCTACCCCAGTCTTCCCTACTGAAAGGAACAGCAAAATAATAGGCTGAAGTAGCACAGATGAAATTCAGAAGAGGTATGAAAGAAGAAAACAGAAAGACCAGTCTGAAAAACTCAAATTCCCCCATTCTGTGGAAGAACTGGGCTGTAAATACTGCAAGGTGACAGCTGACGCCACGGTGACATTGACACTCATGCACTTTAACACGTTACTGATGAGCTGACCCAGTGGGCACAGGGGAAAGATATTATCATAGGGAAAAAATGGTGTGTAGGAGTTGGTCAGTGAAGACCATTCCTTCTGTCCAGCACCTGGATCTGGTCTTTGAGCTCTGTATTTGCCTCTGACCTTTGGGACTCAAATCACAACTGCTTAACTGTAGGAAAAATAGAATCATTAACAGAAAATATTTTTAACAGCGATCTAAGGAACACAACACCACCAATGAGGAAGGACTTATCTAAAAATAAAATAATCAAACATCCTAGAATAACTTCCAGACTCTTCCACTTTATAAATGAAGACTACTGGCACAATATCTGCATCTCAAAGCATGCTGTTTACTAGAGACAACTAAATAAACATTGATAACCTCTAGCCTGACAAAATATGAATAGGAAGCCTATGCTGGAATACTTATTTGATATATTGTTCTGCTTAATATTTTTTTCTGCGGGTGATATGGGCAGCATTGCTTATTCTAAAAGGAAAATTTCCAAAAGTCACTCTTGCCCTGCCAGCACAATGTTTATATTCATGCTACAACTTGTTGGCACATAATACTGAGTACTCAGAATGATTATGCAGTATTGCATTTTTTCTTAATGAATGGAGCACATTCACAGAGGATTAATACCAACCTTTAATTTGTATCCCAAAGTTATTTTTAATTTTATTTCTGCAAAGTATAGAAAATTTTCCTTTTACAGCAGGATTCTGCTTACCTAACAAATAGCTATATCAAACATTAGCTATTAAAATACTAAAGAAATTTAGTATGAGGCATTTGTATAGTTTCCCTTTTGAATCAGTGATCTCTCCATCTAAGAAAGGCATATGAGCTGAATTTTCTTCCAACGGGTCCCATGGATCTCCAGTGTAGGCAGAGGATGCAACTAGTTTTGAACTGGTAAAGTTAGGTGAGACAGATCCCAGGGTCATCTGTACCAAGAGAAAGTTACAACATACAAATTGTATTCATTACCTCAGGAGAGCATGACTGACTTTCTTTCTTGAGGGTTATCAGTCTTTGCTGGGTAAATTGCTACAGAGTGTTAGAATTTAAATGGGAAAAAAATGTATTTGGAGTTCATAGAGCAGATCCTCCTGAATTCAGCTACTTTTTCAGCTGACCAAAGAAGCAATGGTTGGCAAAATAATTTTTTCCTAAAATAGAACCACTGAAGTATTAGCATTATATAGAGTGAAATAGCTTATGGAATTTTTTTGGCACTTCACAAAAAAACCTCAGTGTTTCCATCACTGAGGTTAGAGAATACCAATATATTATTTTAGAAAACACATGGCTAGTCTGGACTTTTAGCTCCATAAATAACGTGAGAGCAACGGGCAATGCTCATAGTCAGATTCTTTCGTGGCAGCTCCCCAGAAGAAGTGAAAATGGAAAATTAGAATATTTGGGGAATAATTGATGTCCAGATGCACGGAGGCAAAGCAAGTAGCCAGTGGTGCCCACCCTGCACTCTCTCCACTTAGCTTCTGAGTTGAAATGGGCTTTTGCATGTGAAAACATAAATATGTAGAACCAATTCGCCCTTTTCATGTTCATAAATAGTGGCCATCATGTATTTTCCCAATAGCCAGAGCCCATTCCCCTGTCATACACTGTTCCTTTACAACCCAACAGAAGTTGATGACATAAACATATCCTTTTCCTAAACATTTGGGTTGTGTGTCATTTAACCTTTAACTCCCACTTGTTGTAAAAGGTTAGATGTCAAATATTTCTTGCAAGCCTTTGGCAAGGGTTGGAGTATGTTTTTGTCACTGTTCCCCTATGTAGGCTGCAGTTGCAGAAGCATCATAGGAAGGTTTCCCTTCCCCCTATCTCTCTGGCCACTTCCTCCAAGCTCAAACAGGAAAGCAGGGACAATGCAGAGGGACCAGTCATGGGCTCACAGTAAATCTGCAATTACTTGAAATGTCACTTCCTGTTTTTGAAGCCTACAGAAGAATAAATACCCTTCTGGGCTGTGCTGTGAATCCCAGGGGCCCTGGCGTGTGCGCTGCTGGCGCTACCGGGGCTGGGGGCAGCAGGAACACGGGGACGTGCTGCTCCACCAAACACTCCAATGCTTCCAGAGGTGACAATCAATCTTCCTCTAGGGACTTATAAATGCTATTTCACTCCTGTAAATGGGATTTTTTTTTTGCCCCACTAAGACCGCTATGTTTTTTGCCTTAGGAAAGAGCCCTTTGATATGGCAGGAGTTTTATATGTGTTAGAGGCCAATATTCACTGCCAGTCTTTATGGAGTTTAATTTGTCAAAAGTTCCTGCCACTGTGTCCCTCAGAAATATCTGTATAACTGTTTTCAGTAGATCCTACTGAAAAGTAACCCACCACACAGTTCTCCCCCTAATATTTGAGGCGAATTTTTCCAGCTGTATGCAGTATTTGGTCAGGTTTACCAAAATGACAGCCCAAAGCGGGCTTGAATGTAGGCTGCAGAAAGGACTGGAATGGGTTAAGTCAACAGTAGCTTAAAAGAAAGCTACTTATATAAAGAACTGTGGTGTTAGTGTAAAGGATATTTCAACTCTGTAAGCAGTATTCAAGCTGTTGAATAAGAATTTGCTGTAAGTTTTGGCATCACATGAATGCTTTCCCAACCCTGTGTGTAGACCAACTTCTTTTCTTTTGGCAAATGCAGAAGAAAGCTCTGTGAAATACCTCACCCCTCTCAGAAACACAGCAAGGTGTACTTCCGTGTCTACTGATCATGCTTTGCCAGACTAAAATATACTTAATTCACAAAGCAATACATTTGAATGTTTAATTGTACCTCATGACCTAGGAAAATCAGATCAGGCATAAAAGGGAAGCCAGTGCTGCTGGTTTTGAAAGGCTGACAATGGAAAATGCGTTGCCAAAGTGAGCAGATGTTGCGTAAAGTCAGAAACTGTTCTGTGGGGTAAGTACCGCCTAAACTCTTTTCAGAGAAACACTATTTCAAGAAAATTGCATAAAGTATTCAGAAGTATTTAAAAATGCTTTCTTCGTGTTGTTCCTGGAGAACCCTATTGAACCCAGAAATTTACCAGAGTGCTTAATTTCTTGTTTCTTTCCTCATTTATATTTACCACATTTTCTTACTGCTTTTTTCTAAGTAGTCAATAAAGGAGAGCAAACACAGGATAAGATGAAAAATCTCAATGATTTTGTTTTGTTTGGGGTTTGTTGTTGTTGGCTTTGTTACAATGTGATTATTTTTCTGATATCCAAACTGCAACAAGGAAGAGGGGTTTGAAATCTGTCTGATGGAAATGGACTCTGAGAGACTGAAAAATTAATGGTCAATTACACAGAAGCCTTGCCTATTTGTGGAAGTGACAGAGCACTTTGCTGAGGCCAGGTTTGCAGCCGCTGAGAAGGAGGAGGAGGTGAGATTTTAGGCACGCAGAGGCAAGCCTCTGGTCCACGGAAGAGAAAGAGAGGGTGAAAACCCACCAGGAGGCTCCAAGCCAGACAGGAGGCAGACCCTGCAGAGAAGAGATGGTGCCTTTTATCACAGCTGCTTTCCCTCACAGGAACTCAGGCTCAGTTGTAAAGCTCCCATCCTGCCCACAGGGAAGGCCACATTCACAGGAGGCATTCACATTCAAAGGTTGGCCTGAGTACATTCATCCTTCTGATGGGGCATAGTTGCCTTTACTACATCAACTTGAGGGGCAGCTGTCATGTCCTAGAAGGAGTCATAAACCATAAAAGGCCCCCAAGTGCCCCCAGATTTATCCTTTAGGACTTCCACCATAGGAACTGAAAGGTTCCCCTGCCAGGGGAATTACCACCTGAATGGGCATTCCCACCTGAACCTGAGCCTGTATTATCCCACTGGACTTTTTTCCTCATGGGGTCCCCACCCCTCACGGATTAAGACAGTGACCCATCACTTCAGCCAGTGAAATTGCTACAACCAAGTGTTGTCACTGGACCCATGGGTAGTGACTGTATACCTTTCTACTTTTACCCTTTCTTTCTTTTCTTCAATAAATTTCTTAAGTGTTATTTTTATGCTTTTGTATTACTATATCACTACAGATAACAACCAAGAACGCTACATGTCTGTTTTTCCTNATCATTCAGTGTCATTTCACACTGATACACCTCAAGGGATTTATTAACAAGAACCTGGGTTACCTTTGCCTTCTGGGGTGGTTTGGGGGTGCTCATCAACAGCAGCTGAACATGAGCCAGGCTGTGCCCATCTGGCCAAGAAGGCCAATGGCATCCTGGCCTGGATCAACAATGGTGTGGCCAGCAGGAGCAGGGCAGGGATTGTCCCATTGTACTGGGCACTGGTTAGGTTACACTTTCAATATTGTGTTCATTTCTGGGTCCCACAATTCAAGAAAGATACTGAGGTGCTGGAACCAGAAGTCCAAAGAAGGGCAATGAAGCTGATGAACAGTTTGGAGCACAGGTTTGATAAGGAGCAGCTGAGGCAGATTGAGGTGTTTAGCTTGGAGAAAAGGAGGCTCAGGGGAGACCTTAGCACTCTCTACAATCTCATGAAAAGAGGCTGTAGTGAGGAGGGAAACAGCTTCAAGCTGCTCCAGGGTGGGTTTACATTGGATATTGTGAAAAATTTCTTCATGGAAAGGTTTGTCAAGCATTGGAACAGGATGCTCAGAAAGTGGTGGAGGTAGCATTCCTGAGAATATTTAAAAGACCTGTAGCTGTGGTGCTAAGGGACATGGCTTAGGGGTGAACTCAGCAGTGCTGTGTTAACAGATGGATTTGATCATCTTTCCCCACCTAAATGATTTAATGATTTCATGAAGCTTGCTACAAACCCAGTTTGGTCCCTGTTCCAAGGGAACCCAAATAAGAACATAAGAGATTCCTTCCCTTAGGGCAAGAAGTGGAGGATTTTACCCAACTCCTTGCAGATCACCTGCCTGCTCCAGAAAAACCCAGCAAAGCACTTGCCAGGGCCTCAGAGCTGCCAAATTTCTAAAAAAGTTCCCTGACTCTCCAGAAGGAGTTGGGACATGCTGGTGATCTTGTGCTAAGGGCTGAATTAAAGGGATGGTGAGGCAGGGAGAACCATGGCCTTGCAACAACTGTCCCATCCCACAGGAAACAAACAAAATGGGCAGGGAAGGGACCTGTGCATTTAGGAAACTGAGGCCTTCAAACACAAGCATTCTCCCATAACATTGCTTTCTCTGGCTGGATGGTTTTGCAGGTGACCAAGTTGTCCTCACAACTGGATCAGTCAGGTAGGACTGGCACTGGCACTGGAAGGCCAGGGCACTTTCTCCTTCACTGACAGTTTTGGCATTTAGGGGTTCCATCCCATGCTTAAATCAAATTTCAAAATACTAAGTCCTCCACACCACAAATGTCCTATGAGAAAGCTCTAAATTATATAGCACTGTAGAAGTGCAGCTCATGCTGTTTGGAAATGCGCCCCACACCATGTTAGGCATTCATATTTTCACTTAGTATTTTCTATCTTATTATCGTATTTTATTCCCCATTTTTAGATATACAGTTAATTCATTCTACCAGTACTCCTCTGATACTGTTAAGAATAAGGCTTTTTCTTGTAGGATGGATTTTTAGGTCTTGAACATATATATCCATGATGGAATTCAGTGTGAATAAAGCCTTACTAAAATGTCTGTTTAGCTTCTGACCACAAGCATAAGAATGAGAGCAGAGGTGAATCTATCATGAAATCCTAAATTTTAAAGTCTCTTTCTGAAGAGACTATAACAATTACAAGAAAATGATATCTGTATATTTCTAATTACAATAACTTTCTAGGGTCAAGAAATGTTAATTGATTTCTTCATAGCTTATATGTTTTTAGACCTCAAGCAAGTGTTCAGATTATTGAGGGTTTTGTTCGCTTGGTTGGTTGTAGTTTTGTTTGTATATATTTGGCAGGGTTTTTTGATTGGTTTGTTTTAAACTTTTCTGTGTATTTTTTTATTTGGTTCATTTCTTTTGCTTCATTTTGCCTTGTCTCATTTTGTTTCGTTTCATTTTTTTGTTTCTGTTATTGAGTAAAATTAGCCAAGCCTACAAAAGCAGATGCATTGATACCCTTAGATACCCAATATAAATGTGCTGAGTCCCAGTGGGTTACATAATTTTAGGCTGGAATCGCTCATGTGGTTCCATAGCAAAAGCAGGTACTTAGAGCAGTTAAAAATGAGGCACACAACCAAAACTGTGACTGGGAAAACTCACAGGAGATATCTCTTGACTGAGCACAAATTTTTTCCACTAGAAAAAGACATGGATTTTTTAGAAATTATGATTAGCAAAGAAAGTGTAAATATTAGGTGAAAGAGCAAAGTTTTCACCCTAATTATAACTACTTTTATTAAAGTCTACCTGTTTACAGATTATACTCATTTGCATCAGTGTCTTTGAAGGACTTTTTAGATCTTATTTCATTGACCATGTTTGGCTTTTTCAGACTCAGTAGGCCAACCTACACATATTTATGACTGGGAGTAAATGCAGAGATTTATATGTAGCCAGCCATTCACTTCTGGGGATTTGGTTAAACCAGAGTTCATACTTTCAGACATTCTCTTCAGACTACAATACAATCACACTTTCAAAACCAGAGGATTTAGGAGACTTGGTGATTGAAGAGGCTTGCTGCTAGTATATAGGTATACAATTAATATCTGCAAGGAATGCTGATTTTACTGAGTACTTCCATGCTAGGAATCTGTAAGACCAAATTCACTGTAACAATCACTATATTTTCACATTGTTTCTAACTAATGGATTTAAAATTATTCCTTTCTAATACACTGCCCAAGTGCTGTCTAAATGAATAGCAAGTTTTAGTATATTCTCACAGTGATGTTCAGTTATCCTTTGATTTTTGCAAGTATCTACATTCAGGAAGTCATTGATACAATTGATTTTATTTGTGAGTACTCACTAAGACAGAGTCTCAGGTCCTAATGTGAGCTGATCTATTAAAAGGAAAAAAAATTCATTAAATTCAGCATTTAATTCTAGATTTTATTGATTGAGCCTGGAAAATCTGTACAAATAATCAGGTGGAAATAAATTCCTTTTTTCCTCACATCTCTGACTACATTAGATTTTCCTGTTGTTATTATAATAACATGCCATAGATTTTTAACAAATATCCCCAGATAAAATGTATCCTTACTTTGATATTGAGGATGTTTAATTTCTCTGTGGAGGCACAAAGATTAGTAATATTTTCATACTGTTTTGTATTGTTTTCAAGTGAATAGGAGTGGCTTCTCAGATTTTAACATAACTTGGATATTCTGGAGAATATCCAAGGACACTCATAAACTAGAAGATT
Organism: Sinosuthora webbiana; assembly: GCA_013397395.1. Classification (NCBI taxonomy): domain Eukaryota; kingdom Metazoa; phylum Chordata; class Aves; order Passeriformes; family Sylviidae; genus Sinosuthora; species Sinosuthora webbiana. The sequence goes on along the minus strand of VXBN01014468.1, from coordinate 180,201 downwards.
ATATGAATTCCATAAATTATTAAGTGTCATCATTGGCCAATCTTTCTTCTCATTTCCTTTTGAAAGAAATAATAACTTTGTTATGAAAAACTTTCAAAAGTATAGGAATGTGAAGAATAGGCAGCCCAAATCTCTCAATAAAAGCAGATTAAAATCCAGCTACACTGTAATTTATGGGACAGACTGAATAGTATTAAATAAGCATTTATATAAACAACAGTCAAACATAGGAATAACACAATTTCTGGACATTTCAATTTGTTTGCCATTAGTTCATACTTGTGTTAAACATGAAGTACCGTAAAAATTATAAAAGTGATACGAAACTTCTTCCAGTCAAAGTTGGCCTTCTAGGAATTTGACTTGTCTATTTTGCAATATCTGTCACACAAAGAAGTTAAAAAGCAAACTCCAGACAAAACTCCCTTTAAGAAGCTGTTGTGGGTTAGGTTTGTTCCTTCTTTTCTCTAAAGAATTTTTTCACCCATAAGTTACCAAGGAGACCAAGTATTGGATACTTAAGGATACTTAACCGAAACAAAGGTAGGGACAGCTTGAGGAGTGTGTGTATGTGGGGGGGAGGTTCCTTTTTTTCTTCGGCGTTCGGAGAGAGGGAGAGCTGCTGGGCTGCGGTTTCGCTGGAGGAGTTTTT
>VXBN01014468.1:140483-179455 GCA_013397395.1 Sinosuthora webbiana | reverse complement strand
CAGCCCGGGACTTTCCACCGTTCCAGCTCGGTGCCCTGCGGATCTTGCAGGGACACTGAGACCGAACTGCCCTGGGTTTTGTGAAGCAAAACCCCTCAAGGTTCTTGGTACTGTTGTCTTTGGTTATTAATGCTGTAGTTGGTTGGGTTTTGTTTTTGTTTTTGTTTTTGTTTTTGTTTTTGGTTTTTTTTGTTTTTGTTTTTGTTTTGTTTTGTTTTTGTTTTTGTTTTGTTTTGGGTTTTTTGGTTGTTGTTGTTTGTTTGTTTGTTTGTTTTTGTCTGGTTGCTTTGTAATACATACTAGTAAAGAACTGCTATTTCCTATTCCCAAAAATCTTTGCCTAAGAGCCTCTGATTGTAAATTTATAATTGAAAAAAAGGGGGAGGGGGCGTGACTTACACTTCCCATTCCAAAGGCAAACTCCAGCTTTTACCTATCTTCCCAAACCAAGACAGAAGCCACAGACCTTTTTACTTTATTTGGGCTGCCAGCTAGGTGATCCAGTAGTCCTTCATTCACTTGATAACTTACTGTAGAAAAAGCAGACTAAAAACAGGAGTTTTCAGCTAAGACAAATTTTGAAAAGATCCTGGCAAGACAGAGTAGGAGGAAGCTCTTGTGTGATGTAACTCAACATGGCTCAGTTGAAATCACCAATTGAGAAATTTCATAGCTTGGCAAAGATTTAAAACAAATGTCTCAGAACACATGCAGCCTTTATGAAGACTCTCATAACATAAACTTTCCATTTAAAATCGAATATCACAGAATTACAGAATAAGCTGAGTTGAAAGGGACCCACAAAGATTATAAAATCCAATCCCTGCCCTACACCAAGAATCACACCACGTGAGATTTTGGATTATCCAAACAGTCCTTGAACTGCATCAGGCTGGTGTTGTGACCACATCCCTGGGGAGCCTGTTTCAGTGTCCAGCCACCCTCTGGGGGAAAAACCTTTTCCTGATATCCAAACCTCCCTAACACAATTCCCCTAACACAATTCATACCAGACCCTCAGGTCCTGTCATATAGTTCATACCTGTATAAAATGGTTCCACTCCCTTTTTTTACCAGGCATGACAAACAGCTGCTGCAGTTTTGTGCTCACTTGAAAGTGCTGAAACGTCACCAAATCCAATTATGAAATTGATGCTGTTATTTTATGCCTACATCTTTACATGAAGGCACATTGCAAGCTTTGCAATTGTGTCTATTCATTCCTGTCTTGCCAGATTTCGTTTCATCAATGTAACGTGTAAATTACAGTGGCTTGCAGCCTGCTCCTAGAAGTATGTGAGTCTGCATGAAATGAATGGGGTTTCCTGGGCTTTGAAGGGATGAGCAGAACAGTATGGAACGGCATCCTATGGCAATAGGGGAAAAAGTATTTAAAAATAAATATTCTATTTATTGTAGATTTTATTTCCTCAGTTCTGACATTGGTAATATTCTTCAGGAAACTAAGTGATGTCATTTCCTTTCTACAGGCAAGTTACATAAATGCTGGAATATATCCACTTCAAACAGTGTTCAAACAGATGGCTGTGTTTGTAAGTGCCAGAAAAGTGAGAGCAGCCACTTGCAGTAAAAAATATTACCCCACACATGGTATAATGTTTATTTTATAACCTCTCTCATGGACTTACATGGCTCATTTTTCTATTTTTTCCAGGCATAAATCCCTTTGGAAGTAGATACAGAATATCAATATAAAATAAATTAAAATTATGTAAATAAAATAACTCGGGCAGAACAAAGCTTAATGTCTCAATAGATACCAGTCACAACAGAGAACAGAATACAGACAGATAGATCTCAATATCAAACATTCCATTTGTTTAGTTACTTCAGGACTGAATTTTGAGTACTAAGCCATTGAGACTTAAGAAAATCCTATTTGGTTCAAAGTATTCATAAACTTGGTAATTTAAGTAGAAGTGTGACAGGCAAATCCCTTGAACATGAACCCATATTTACTGTAAAAAAACAAAACCTGTCCATAAGGCAGAGACCTAAAGCCATATGCTATACTCAGCACACATGATGAGGGGGAGCAAACAGCAGTTTTGTTCTTGGAAACACAGCCATAAGGACAAAACCCAGTACTACATGCCTAACCTTCCCAGAAATGCTCTCATAACACAGTGAGCACAGTGTTTCATGTCAGAAAGGAGAAGGGAGACAGCACAAAGGAAGGGATCATCCTCCAGGACACCCCAGGAGACCTGAGGGCAGTGCAGCTGCTGGAGGTAATTCTGCTTCTGTCTTTCTGTCACATTCTGTCCCTCCTTACATTTTACCATTGTGGGATTCAGAATAAGGAAATACCAGTGGGTTAGCTCGATGCCTTGTGAGGCTACCTGGAACAGAGGCTAGACAATGTTAAAAGAATAAATTAGGTATTTATTAAAAGGTCTTTAAAGGATATACCTTGGGCAATACAAGAGCTCCGCTCAAGATGGACACAAGATGGATTCTGAGCACAAGTTTTCACACATAAGTTTTGGTCCATTTACATATTGGGGTTAATTGTACAATTACAGCTTCAGGTTATGAAGTCCTGTCTTCCCAGATTACTCTCCTCAGTTTGCTGTTGTTTATACTTCTGCGGCCTGAAGCTGCAACAGTGACCTTGGTTCTCAGACTGATAGAGGATTGTTTTGTCTAAGCTGTGAAGAGAACCTGCTAACACTTCATATGAAGTTCAGAGTTACCAATGCAGTACAGAATCTGAAAATATGAAAGCTAAAACTTAAGGCATCAAGCTGTAGCATCTTACTGTGTCAGGAAGAGAATCAAGGGCACCCTGAATGTACAGACCTAACATGAAGAAATCAGAGAAACCAGCTCCTGGATTTATAAAATGCCACAATTCTTTCTAGCGCCAAAATCTTCTAACTCAATAAAAGCATACACTGAAAACAGTGGGTAAGATGTTTTTAAAGAGGTTGAAATTGTTCTGACTCTGTTAAAATCTAACACAATGGGAGAAGCCTCTGACTTCAAAAGGAATGGCAGATGGCCAAAGCACAACACTTCTGAAGTTTCTATCCAGGCAGCTTTGGGGCTGCTTTCTTTCGTGTCTGCATTATGGGAGAAAGCGTTGTCCTGGCTCCAGAACTGTTCCTCTAGTGCCATGCTCCTGGCATGTGAAGACTCAGTTTCTGTGGCAGACTGGTTTTTCTCAGGTGGGAAAATCAGTGGCAGAGAGATCTGGAAGTATATTTAAAGTTTAACTTGATTTACTCATTCGCTGCAGCCTGGTAATGGAGGCAACCACAAACCCATTACAGGCAATTTCCTTTTTCAAAGGTTTCCACACACAGCCATGTCCAGTTCCCAGGAAACCTTTCTGTCTCTGCAGGCTCTTCCAAATGCAGGGATAAAGTAAGAAAAAGAAAAAAAAAAAAGAAAAAAAAAAAAAAAAAAAAAAAAAAAAAAAAAGAATAAAAAAGCTCTCATGGATGCCACCACTTGTTTCAAGGACCTTTGCATAACAAAACAATACTGCTTATCTTCAGAGTAGATAGGGGCACTGCCATTTGAATTCCTAGTAGCAATGATAACAAATTGAGTCTCATGATATTGCCTAGTATCATATTAAGCTTGTTGGACAAGGGTCACTGAAGTTTCCAGGGAGCTGTGCTTGAAGGCAGAGATGTTTCATTTTCTGTCCTTGCTCTCTGTTCCTCATCCATTACGATGTCTCATGTCTGAGAGAGATATTCCTGGAGTCATTTAGTCTATTGCAGAAATTATTAAAAAAGCAGCATTTACAATGTTAGAATCTTTCCCCACAGATCCTGCATGAACTGCTAGCACAGTGTGGCATGGAGTTATAGTCTATCACTCCTGTAAAGGTCACAAACTTGCTAGCCTGCTAAGAACATAATTGTGAGATTCTGTATAACAGCACCACAACTGTCACAACCTGCTATGCACTGCAATAACAAAGACCACTTTATACCACAGCAGCAAAGGTCACCACTTTACCCTACTTTGAAGGGTAACCATCCATTTTTAATACTTCAGTATGACTTTTTGTCTCCTTGCATTACAGTCATGTACAAAGTAAAATATGTATCTGTACTCCTTGAGTACGGCTATATGAACAAAACAGTTTCTGACTTTAGCTGTCTATATTCTTATGGGATAGAAAAAGATGGTCAGAAGTCCTAAATTGTCCTATAACACCCAAATGTATGAAAGAAGCTACACAGGGTCAGGATGTCCCTTTAATTATTTGCAGGAGTGATGAAAGCTGTAAATAGTATAATTACCCTGCACAGGCCCCAGTTTCATGCTCAGAGGACTGTCAAAGCAGATGAGAGGAAGGGAGAGAGTGTAGAGGTTGCACAGAGCCCTCCATCCTGTAACTCTGTCCCCAGAGAAGGACACCGTGTAACAGTCTGCTCTAGGAATACCCATGGAACACCGAAATCCAGTGTTATCTCTTGATATGGCTGCCAAAGCCAAAATTTAGTCTGAATTATTTGTTCAGTTTGTCATTCTAGACTGTGAAGGAAGATCTGCTCACTCCGGGGTCATTCTGTTCTCACTGTGCAACAGGGACAAGGAATCACTTGGAAGAAGGTACAAACAGGTGCTGGAAAATGGCAGCTCATTTGTGTTTCCCATCTGCAGCACTGTCTTATTTCATCTCCAAGGAGACTGATTGACCCTCTCTGCCAATGCACCAGAGGCACAGAAATCCACTGCAGTGAAGCCTCGACTCAGAGATCCTCAATACAACTTGAACTGTTAAAGAACCAAGGATCAATACACTCTGCTGAGGAAACAAAACCAAACACACCAAAAATTGCTGCAATCAAATAATTATTTTTTTTACTACTTTTACAAGTTCTTTACTTAAGGTCTTGTGATTGTTTGGAATAAATAACATTGTCCATTCAGGATGTTTTTCCCCTGTACTCTGTATGTTTGTGATTGCAAAAAACCAGTTTAGAGATCCTATTACCTTAAGGTAGAATTGTGTCCTCAGATGTTTTTATGCTTCTCTTGGGCTCTGCTGCCTGAACTCCACCAAATAGTCTAATAAGTTCCATATGCCCATTTTTTTGAAGAGCACATTTTCAAAGCAGCAAATGTTTTGACGGATTGGCTCACAGAGAGCCTGAATGCTGTTATACACATCGTTTAGCATTCCACAAGGCCCCCACTGTTAAATTCTGGGAATGTGGCCAGAGTGACCTACCTAATACTGCACTAACTAGCTANAAAAAAAAAAAAAAAAGACATTCTTAACCATTTTGCTTTACTAAAGCATATTTGGAATTTGGAATTTGAATGTGTATTTGCTGCCCTGGTAATTTGTGTCTGAGGTGTGTGGGAATGAAGCTGACACATATCTGGACTCACAAAAATAATGCTTTGCATAAAAATAAAAATGTTTTTTAAAGCAGCTCACACCTATCATCTAAAGCAGAAGCTGGCGGCCCCTGGCTTGCAAGAAGTTAAACACCACCTGCGTGGCTGAGGCTCCCACACATAGGGAGTCCAGGCAAACACAAACCTGTCCAACACTATCTAGAGAAAAAAAACAATTTGTTACAGTGCTCAACGCTCCATTCAGAGCAAAAACAAAAATATTTGTGAGCATGCATAAAACAGATATTTTCTGTAATTAAACTTTATATTATGGATGCATATAGGATTGGAAAACAAAACCTAACCTTTCTTTTGATTAAGAAAGTGTTCTAATTTTTTTTAAAGGCAACCCCAGTTTTGATTTTTCCATATCTTTTTACTATTGGAAAGTTTTTATTTCTCTCTTCATATACAACTCTCAGGTCAAAACATTCTGAAAAGCCGGTGTGATTCTACCAATTTTTTACATGTTAAAGATAAGGCACTTAAGCAGACTGAGAAAAAGTGACCAGTTCAGTACTGGTAAGATAAGCAGCCGCTTATCTTCTATGGTGAAGCCAAATGATGCTTACTTCTTCTTCAGGCAATAAAGAAAGGAATTAGAATGCATTCGTTTATTTGAAAGGAGAAACTTCCTGACCTAGCACACTTATTCTGTGTATATAACCCAGACAGAATTCAGTATCTAACAGTAGGCCAAAGAGACAGGAGAGAAAACAGTGAGGAGGACAGATTCAGATGGATGAAAGATATTCTGTGTCTCTGCACACATGATGAAAAGCAAGACAGGGCTCATGACTCAGAAGGGTTCATCAAGATCTAAATTTGGGAGCAGCAGTTATTAGACATATTCAGTAGCTGGTGTGGAAATCAGACATCTAGTTATCACAGGCCCTATATGAAATAATTTCTTTCACCCAAGCCACTTGGATGCAAATACAGTAAGAATGAAGTGTATTTCATATGTTTGTGTGCAAGTCTGAGTACATAAAAACAACAATTTAATGTAGGAATATATGCACCTACAATAGTAAACTGGATTTCAAAATCTATGCTACTGTTCCTCCACTATATTAGTGTCACGTCTTTAGGCTTACTTGTTGAAGACGGCTGCCATTAATGTAATGCTTGGTCCAACAAGAGGTGCTATAGGAAGGAAATAATAGACTGTATGGCCACAGAAGACTGAAAGGCTCACACAAAATCTGGTAATATTTTATGGGCTGATCCTAATATCTGCTCCGTTTCAAATACAGATTTCTGTTGTCACCAGCAGCTATGCTGACCTGTTACCCCAGAGTGTGGAATGCTGATAGCGCTGTCTGTCATCAAGATGCAGAAGGACTGGGAAAAAAATTAGATCTTTGCAAGCTCCTAGCAGTCTCTAATGACAAATAGTACTTGTCTGGGACATGCTGTCAAAAACAAGACACCAGCTCTGGACAAAGATCAATGGGAGATGTATTTCTGCTAAAGTACAAAGGTATAAATGATGTTGAAACAATGTATTTAAATACACACAACAGCTACAAACTGGAAGAGGGAAAATGAGCAAAACCAATTAACTGGCAGTACAACTTTTTGTTTGTAAGATCTTCTTTACATTCTGCATGCTACCTTGCAGTGCCTCAAACAATTTACTGTATGGTAGGAAGGGACAAAGTGAAACTTTTATCTTTTAAAAGACCAAGTCTTTGTCATCACTGCCAATCTAAGATACTCATGTCCTTCCCATACCTTTCTGATTCTCATCCTTTGCCACTCTCTTCAGTTGTGCTGGCACAGCTCTTTATGCAGCAATGTCATAAGGCACTGTGAAACAGCTTGCAAACAGATCTCATTTTTAGAAACACTCCCAAAAACTTATATTTTCTGAAATTGGTGATGTCCTCAGTCTGATTCATCAACAGCTGCACAAACTATGCTGTTGGAACATCTGGAGGGGTGATGCATTAATTGGTATAATTAAATGAGGATAATTGCCAAAGACTTCGTCTTCTGAAGTCACAGTCTGCTTTCTATGTATTATAAGTTTTTTCTCCTAAGAAACTTATTAGTATTTCTCCTTTGAGAACTGTCTGGAAATTACTAACCCAAAATATAAAGCATTCTATATATATGCAAATATATTTATTTACTGTCATGTATGTTATTTTACTGTCATTGGTCTCTTGAAGGTCCTGAAAGATACAACTCCTGTTGCAGCAGAAACACAGAGTTCAGTAAGAATACCTCCTCTGAATCACCGATCACCAAGAAATCCAACATACAGAAAATTTTGCAATGTCAAGAAAAATAAATACAGGGATTATTCTAGAATTAAATTTAGGACTAAAAAATGGCACTGAGTTCCTCTGACCTCATTAAGCCAAATGAGTAGCAAACATTGATTTTCAGTTGGGTCTTCTGCTCCTGCTGCCACCACCCCTTCAGAATTATTCTGCTTAGAAAAGTTTAAGAAATAACTTTGAAATTATTGTTGAATCTGTTCTGCATTTTGTCAGAACACTTGTTTTTAGAAGAAAAAGAAAATCTTGACAGTGCATTTAAATAATCCACATTTCAAAAGCAAGGATTGCTTCAGGAAACTTTTTGCTTATCCAAATGATGGTGTGATCCTAAATTGTCTGGATTTATGATGTTCAGAGTTAGGCACAGTGGAAAGAAGCTTAATCACATGTTTTTTTCATTCAGCAATCTATTCACTCATGTACAGCAATGAGCATTTTTTAGATCACCCCTTAAAAGGCAGTTTTCTGTAAAGCAAAGATCAAAAACAAAGTTATTCTTATGTAATTACAGAAAAGACTTAGAATGCTTTTTTCATGCATACAGACTGCACACACAATGCTCTTTATTTTAGATTTCTGGCTTTGGTTTTAGCTGACCTCTCTCTTAAACTACTTGCTTATTTAAGTCCTGCATGCCACTGCTTTTTTCATTTTATTTTGTATTCAGTAACCAGAGGTCTCTTTAATCACTGGGAAATCTTGAAAAATGACAGATTATGGCCTGTATAATCCTGGGATTCATGAACTGCCTCAAGATGAAACCCCCAGGAACCCATACTGTCCCAGCTCTTACTGAGGCTTGAGATTTTCTTTGTTACCTCACCTTTGGCCAAAGCCAAAGCCTTTCCCAGCACTAAGAGAGTGCAAGAACAAAAAAGATAATTCTCCACTGAGTAGGGACAATGTCTATACGTTACATAACATAATTTAAAGGGCAGTTTATCACAGTCCCCTGTGGGGTCCTACATCCTCTGATAAAACCTTCATCATTGAATATACTCTGCCTAAGTCCAGTTCTGATTTTTTCAGCTTGGTTATCAAGTTAGTCCTCTACAACAGACCCTCCTAAGAGTTGGAAGAGGGGGGAGGAATGTTATTTACATATGCACTGCTGTCCATCAAGGTTCTGTCAGTAAAGGGCCAGCTAAGACCCTCAGCTCAGACCATGTGCTCTAGATTGCTACTGATTTGGGGACTTTAAGCAGGCCCATGGTTATGCAGCTGGTGCCAGCCCTTCTGTGATCCTTGCTCTTAGTTTTGCACAACAGAGGTGAAAATGTGGTACAAGCTTAGTTGCCATGCATGAAAGAGCACAAGATTAAATACTTCTTTTTTAAAAACGAAATTAATTCAGGATGCAAAAGTGTAATTAGGATATATTTGAGTATTAGTACAGGACATGTATACAGCAATTATTTGCTTAAAGAAAAGAACTCTACAAGGTATTTAATTGCAAAATCTACAGGAATTTTGCCACAAGAAGGCCTATTATTCCTTCAGCAAATGCTTTTGCCATTCTAGAAAGTCCTCATCACCTTTGCTGCTGTTTCTTACAGTTATTTGGAATAAGCCATAACATTATTAACAGCCAATGGGCTACAAAGAAGTAACACTTAAATCTTCACCATCTCCTCTCTCTGGTAACAAGTATTTCCTCTTAAAATAATTTCAGACATTAATTTGATCTTGTCTGGGTGTTTAAAATGTCAGTCATTTGCACGTAGAAAGAATGGCATATTTCTAAATATCCCATACAGCAAAGAAGAGAACCTGCAAGAAAAAAAGCAAGAAGGATCTGTGTCCTCCGTGACCTGGTTTATCAGGGTGTTCACTTGGTCAAAATTTAGTGTAAATAATGGTGGCTTCCTTTTGCTGACAGTCTGAGTTGTTTTGCTGGATCAGCACTAATATGGAAAAGAGTAAGAGAAAGATTAAATGACCAGGCAACAAAGGAAAATTATGTGCAATACTGCAGTGCAACAAGGACCTATCAAGAATAGTATTCGCTTAGTTCTTGAGTCTATTTAGCGTTGATATGATCTTGGAAATGAAAGCACATTAAATTAGATGCACTTATCAGCTGCCAGTCCATTAAATTGCCACATAGTGTTTCCAACAGGGAGATAATTTTGAAGTGCAGGGAATGGGAAGAAAGGAGGACCACAATAACCAAGTCTCTCTGGAGGGCCTTCAAGCAGGGGAATCTGTTGGCTGAAGGGGCTGAGACAGCAGGACAGGGTGGTGGGCCCTGGAGGTTGATGGCTTGTTGTGTTTCTGCCTGAAAACCCAGAACTTCAGAGAGCAACAGCAAGGAAAGCTGTGGTCCTGTGTGCACCAGGATGGAATCATTCCTGGGAGGAGTCAGGTTAGCAATGTTCACCCACATGCAAGCATTTGCAGCCATTCAAACTTCATCCTGGAGGCTTTGACTTTTATAAGATGTAGACACTGGTCTTAAGCCAGTTTCAAGTGAGCATAACACTTCATTGCCCCACTGCAGGGTAACAGTCAATCACAGTACCTAAGCTTGTGTAAAGTAAGCCTGAAACACCCACAATTTGTCTTTATACAAGAGGCGGCTGTGTTTTATTTTGCTGTAGCAGCAAGACACATCCAAGGCAAGGGAGCTTTGGCATGGTGTGTGGGACTACAACTGGTATGTGGTGAGTTCTGATGAGAAAAATGGTCTAGAAGAGATCAATATTTTGTTGCAGAGGCTGTCAAAACCTGAAGCCCCCTCCCCTGCCACGACATCCTTCTGCCTGCATGCTAGTGCTTCTGCTTTTAAATTATAAAGTCAACTAAGATAATTACAGGACGCTAGGATATGGAGGAAAATATTTTTCCAGACATAGGAAAAGTATCTCACTTATCCAAAAAATCTGCTCAGATATACATAAACAAATATAAACATGTTCTCTTTGATGTGTTAAATACCTATCCATCAGAACTTTGCAAACCAAGGTAAGACATGTGCCAAGGCACCAGGTTGAAAATGTAATAATTTATGACAGGGTCTGAGAAAAGCCTATGCTCTAGAAACCCCTCCCCAGAGCCCAGGCAGCCTGAGACCTCTTACCATGTACAGGTATATCCAGCCAAGAAAAGCTTTGCACACAGGACAGTGAAAAAGTAGGCTGCTACCTGCTTATGTAGGGGACGTGGTGAGAAAGGAGGTACTGTGAGACTACTTTCAGAGCTTAAAATCTCTCACAGCCAATTCTCCCAGTGCAGCCTGTAGCCCTTCCAGGCTCCTATGTCTCTTGGGCTCCTTCCAGCTCCTGAGGACTTTCCCACTGCCCAGCTCCCGCCAGTTGTCTGGCACTTAGTTCTTCCAGCCACTACCCCCATAGGCCTGCCGGGACCTCACCTTGGCTGGTGGCAATGGAAATAGACAGCTCAGACAGATTTTCTGATACTTATCACCTCCCTCCCTTTGTGAACATGGCTATTTTTGCTGAACCCAAATGCTGATCCCTGAATGATATGGCTACCACTTTCCCATTCTTTTCTCCTTCTTTGTCTTTCTCTTACTGAGGATATCACGGCCTGCTCTGATTCCAGTCCACAGTACAAGCTATATCTGTCAGAGAACCCCATAGTGAGAAAAAAAGTAGCAAATGATATATTTTTAGTATTTCATTTACATTTCCCAGCTGGTCATCCAACAACCATATGCCCTTGGTGCTAATAATTAAACCCCTGTATTCTTACAGCCCACTAGCAAATGCCATGGGACCTGGATAACAGAGCCAGTCACACAGCTCCAGCAAATCTTGGCAGGAATATTCAGCTGGCTCTCTTGCTTGTCTTTTCCTCCTCTGCCTCCCTGCCCTGACTCCTCTTTCGTTAGTTTTGGAGACACTCATTGACATATGTGAACATGCCACAGAAATCGATACTGAAATTCCTCAGGGTTCTGGAGGACCTGGAAAGAACTTGTAGTGGTACTAGGATGGGCAGTGTTACCCAATCCCATCCCCCTAGGGCTAATTGCAGCAAAACATAAAGCCAGCTCCATCCAAAGAATGGGTCTTGAGCCAGAGCCATCATTCTCACTCCTCACCAGTCCCGCTGTCCAATCCACCCCAAACACTGAGTCATCAAACTCGCCTTTAGCCTTCTTCAGAGCTGGCAAAAAAGCCAGATGTAACCAGGATGTTGCAACACTTCCAGGACTTCATACTGCAGTCATCCAATCAGTGGAAAATGACAGGAATGAAGAGGCTAACATGCTTCCTTTTTGCTAAATAACATTCCTATTTAAAGTGACAGACACAGAAAGCAGGTACTGGTATCACCTAGTGCTGAAAAAAGGTTTTGAGGTTACTACAGTGGTCTGGAACATTTTCAATAGGAGGAAAAGTAACTGGCCAAAATAAAAAAAACATAAGTGCAGAAGGAAGCTCACTGGTCCAAGCCTCCTCTTACTTATGTTGACAGAAAAGATTGCACTGTTTCTGCAAGGGAAGTGTTATTACAACAGGCATGAAATGTCTAAAACACCCTCAGATCTCATAAAACAAAGGAGACTTCATAGTTTGTGATGAACCAGAATAAATCCTGAGTCATGAAACATGGAGAGCAGAAAGGGTAAGGCATTTCCATTTTTCCATTTCCATTTTGTGCCTGCAAAGTGAAGTGTAAGAGCTGCCCAGGACCTAGCAGTTCTCCCTGCCTGATTCCTTCATCCTGATGAAGACAGGATGAAGGAATGCTGTTCAGCTTGGCAGCACGCGGTCACCCTTGCAGTACACAGCACTCTCCCAGCACACTGTAAGGCACACCAGGAAGCAAGGGCTTTGCTCCTCTTCCTTCCTGGCAAGAGCAGGACACAGACATTACCTCAAGAGATGTCTCTCACAGCAGGGTGAGCTCCCAGTTTAGCATGGTATTGAGGAAACAGAGGCAACTGAGAGGTTAGAGCTGGAATGCTTGCTGGAGGCTCTAAAATGAGGAATAAATCCATATATCTTCCCAGGGACACCATCATTTAATCTTGCATTAAAAGACAGAGGATTCAAAAGTTCCCAGGACTTTCTTTTGTTCACCCATAGTAGTGTAACTTAACAGAAGAGAAGTACAGCTATTGAAAGACTTAAGCAAATATTTTATTAGCGGAGATACCATTAGTATTTTTTCTAAAACTGAAAAAAATTTACATTGATATCTGCAGTCATTTCCTCTTAAAAATGGCAGTTTGCACTTTGTTATTTTGCTGCTTTTTCTGTTTGCTGATTCTGCAAAGAACTTTTAATATTATTTCCAGAATCCTTAAGGATTAATGAACAGTTAACATTAGAAAAACCTATCAAAAACTACAGATAGTCACCAGCTAGACACGTTATTTTAAATGAGTGCAAGGATTTTTATAAAATGCTTTTGCTGTCATGAAAAGGATCCTATGACTCAGCCAAAGGCGTGTGAGACAGGGATATTTGTCTTATTTCATTTGATGTTATTCAGCCACATCATTATGCTGGCTGCTGAAAAATAACAAGGAATGTCTTAGGAGAGCTGGCACAAAATGCCCTGTAGGCAGTGTTCTTCCTCCTGTCTACTGGAAAGAATCCCTGTTTAAATATTTAGAAGTACAAATCTTGTATTATTAACAGCTGTAGTTAAGCTAGCCTCAAGAGAGAAGGGGAGAGCAAAAAGGGGAAAGATACAAAGATGGCTAGAACAAAGGATAAAAAATAAAAACTAAGAAAAGATAAAAAAAGAGAGAAAAAAGTCAAAAGAATTTCAAGATTGCTTCAGATAACCCAAATAGTGTGAGTTTTTCACATTTTACCATGCTTCTCAACAATGTGATGGTGAAAAAGTCACCTAGGATGCAGATAACTTTAGGACACAAATCATTCACATCTCGGGAGAAGTAATTTAAAAACAGGAGAGAAATGGTTCAAGACCTGAGAAAAACAAGACTGGTGCTTCAAAGAGCAACATGATTACAGTAATGTTCTGCGACTATGCCAGGCTTTGGGTCTATACCTGGAAGGCGGGAAATGCTCTCAGTGACATGCTCACATCAGTCTTTGGGTAATTTAATTGATCTTCCTCCATTTTCCCATTTATGAAATGGAAATAATTATACTTGTCTTCTTTCAAATATCATTCTGGATTTTAAAGATGAAGAATTTATACCTGATTTCAACAGGATTCCTCTCTGCAGCCTGAATAAAAATACAATTTTCACAAGGGCAGAAATTGCAGCAGATTTTATGGAAATCCATGACTGACTGAGATGGAGCTGATTTACACTGCAAGTGTGGCTCCATATGTTTCCATTACTACTGTCACAAAATAAACCCTTTCCAGAGTTTCTGTGGCTGAACAAATATTTGTTATATCTGTGGGTACAATATGTTTCATTAAAATATGCTTTATGTTGACAGATTCTTGTTCCCAAACATACAATGGTGGGGAATTATATAAAATGTTAAATGATTGTGTTATTTTTTTTTTTGTTCTGTATTTAAGAGAGTGATACAGACATCCCATAGGAGATAAAGCAGAATGAAGCCTTTAAAGGCTAATGCATACTTAGGTTTCTGTGCAAGTCTCCAATCAGTTTTCTTTCATATTTGCATTCCTATAAATGCCTTAATTTCTGTTATATTTATCCATTGTGTCCAGCTGTTAACCTAAACTGTGACTGCCTTCTTAGTTCCCTTTTTTCATAAACTCCTTATTTTAATTGCACATAATTAAGAGCAACAGGGCTAATGGCTGAATAGAGCTGCTTACAGATGTGATGCAAGAACATGAATCTTTATCAGGCTTGGGCCCTGGTTTAGTGGTCTTAGAATGGGTATCCATGACAGTGTCTCCAGGGAGGGGGTGTTTCAAGGACTAGGGATAGCCTGAGATGCTCAGCCCACACTGTGCCCTCCATACCCACGAGTGAGAGCAAACCTGCTGTGGTTCCATCTGAGTTCCACGTTCAGGGTCCAGCTCTCCACTTCAAGGAGCATCTGCCTCCACAGACTGCGAAAACTTATGGAGGCTGCAGACACCAAAGTGATGTCGGCCTTAGAAAATGACCCTCAGACAGGCACTTGAAGCTGTAAAACCCTAGAGCTCAGGAAGAGTCCTCTCTACGTATCTTTACATCATGTTCCATCACATGTAGAAAAATAAAGCTGTCAGAGCAATAATCATATTACTAATGAAGCCTTCTTGTTACAAACCTGTAGCATGCACTTGGAGAGCAATTGTAAATAAGCTCTCCAAATATTCTTTACATCAAAGAAAAAAACCTTACCACAGCATTTCAATAAAAAAGGAGATTTTAAATTTACTCTTGTCAGTAATAGTATGTTTTATGAGATACTGAATAGACATTGGCTTAACAGGAATGAATAAACATTAAGGTTTATAGATTAAAAAGTAAATATTGGTGCAGGATGAAGGCAAGGTTAATTTTTGCCCCAAGGAAGAATGAATTTTGGTGGCTTACAAAATTTCAGCTTAGGCCAGGGATCTAACACTCCAGGTTAGTGGTATTAATACATTACCAGTTTATGAAGTAAACACAGTTGTACTGGTTTGAAAAGAAACTTATGTTAGTCTTAACATCTCTTTTTCTTCAGAACAATTGCCTGATATCATGGGTGTAATTTTTGAAGATTCTCAAAATCCTTAGTCTTATAGTAGGTATCATTATATAGAAAGAGAAAATATGGAAGTAGATCTACTACAGTGTAACATGACTGAAGAATAAATCCAATGAAATTTCTTTTGCCATTCTGAGATAGCAGACAAAATTAAATATGTTAATTTGTAGCCCAAATGAAATAAACAACTTAATAGTTTGAATAAACAAAACTTGGATTGAATTTTTATATGATTCTGCCTTGAGAATAATCTCAGCAAACTCATGTAAAAAAATAAAAACCCACCACCACAAAAATATAGAATTGTAATTTTGAAGAGCTTTCCATCTGGCCTTTTCCATTTCATAACTAGTAGTAATTTTACTTGCATTAGTATAAATGTAGATCTGTTATGATTACCCAATCTGACTAGCTATTTTTTTTATTTCAATGCCATATGGATGATTTCAACAGAATTAACTAGCAAAACAATAGAAAAATGCCATTGCAAAAGAAACAAGCTCAACTCTTCTCTGAAGTTTGTTTTTCTTCCAGAAACAGTCTCCAGGTCATGTGACCTAAACTCTAATTTCACAAAGCAAAACAGAAAAAAAAAAAACCCAACCCAAACACTTTAAATGTCCTTTCAAGACTTTCTCAGAAGCAAGGATTTCCCATCATCGATACATCAGGTTCTTGTGCAAAGGGCAGCCACGGAGGATTCTTGCAACATCAAAAACAAATCCATCCTTGAGGGATCTTTAAAGCATTTCAAAATATGTTCTCATCAAAACAAGCAGCACACACGTGGCAGAACCATTTTATTGTCACTTCTCAGCCATTAGACATTTCTGTGTGTAAATGATTTCTTACACTGTTATTCTACTACCTGAATGTTATGGTGCTCTCCTCAGTTCCTGAAAAGATGTAAAAGGGGGTTTATTATGTCCCTTTCTTTACATGTGAGACTGATAACTTGATAAGGTTTTGCAATTGCTTTTCCAAGGACAAACAAGGAAGAAAAAACATCCAAATTCACATCACCAACGTGTATGGAGGACTTTGACACCAAACTAGTTTGCCCGACGAGTAACCTCAAAAGGCACAGCATAAGAATGAGAAAAACATAGTTCTGAAAGTATATGATGTTGGTGTTGGCAATGAGTATTGCTGAACTGCTGAGAAACACAGGATGCTTCTATGTTTCCTTTTTGCAGAATACATTTGTTTTTGGAAAGATTCTTTTAAGGTGTTTTTTTGCAAATATAAACTACCTGATGTAAATGGGTTCTTTTACTAGTTTGATTACTTCTTGCAAATAATTTATTTTTGCTGATTCAGGAATAATTCTGTTTGACAAGGACGTATTAAAAGTTTCAAGAAACCGTGAAAGAGTTTGTTGGTCTTTTTAAAATGACAAAAGTTTAAGTAGCTTGTATTTGTGTATAGAAATTCAGGCAGCTTGGGCCCATATCCATGTAACCTTTAATTAATGTTTATTTATCCTAACAGTGAATAAAGTGGAAATATTCTGAGCTGAATTCAGAATTCATGCTTTTACTTTTGGGAGGAATTTGCCTAGTCCAAACCCGGAGAACTGATCTAGAACTCATTGGTTATATTTTGCTAATGACAATGGTAATTGGAAGGAATGAGTACATCATACTGTGTTCTAATTATTGGATGGTTTTAGTAGTTTGAGTCTAGCGGCCAGTCTTAAAATAGCCCAGCAGTGTATTTCTCTATGGAATAACTTGAATGGAAAAATGTCGTGGAACTGTGTACTGAAGTGAACTTAAACCTCGCCAAAGACTGTTAGTTCATGACAACTGCAAACATTTGTAGCTTTGTAACACCTTTGTTACAAAGTGAACTTAAAATGCCTGAATTAGCTCTGCAGCTGGCAGATTGGCTGACAGAATCTGCAGATTTTTTGTATTTACTTCATCTACGTGGCATGTAAGCCCTGGATGCACGCATAGCTTGTGCAGATCAACCAGGCTGAAGCAAGAGGCACAGCTGACACCTGAGTTACTCACACCAACAGCAGACCTGGACCTGTGTTCCAGGAGGTGCCAGACCACCTCTGTGTTCACCACACAACTGGCATGAGTCTGGTGTCCCAAGACAAGGACAGCAATAAGAGAAGTTTGACAGGAAAGA
Organism: Sinosuthora webbiana; assembly: GCA_013397395.1. Lineage (NCBI taxonomy): Eukaryota > Metazoa > Chordata > Aves > Passeriformes > Sylviidae > Sinosuthora > Sinosuthora webbiana. Next base: position 162,012 of record VXBN01014468.1, on the reverse strand, counting down.
GTCACACTTACCAACAAAACTAAAAAGTGCCACTTCCCCTTCCCATTTCTTCCTGTGGCTTTGCAAGGGTCTTCACAAAATGTGGGACTCAATGTGCACATTCTACTGTGCCCATAAACAACAACCAATTTGGAAACTCCCAAAGACAGTGTGGCAGCCCTGTATAAAAATATTTGAGTCAGCTTCCAATGTGCCAATTGTATCTATCTGAGAAGTCAGAGTGGAGCCACTAGCTAATGTGCAGGAAGTCTGCTTTGCACTTTCTTCTCTGCAAAGAGGATCTCCAATGCCAAAACTGGTTTCCTCAAAGTCCATATTTAGTTGCTGCCAAAAGAAGAACTATCTAAAATCTGTAGTTAATCTAGTTTCTCATATTGATGCACTCCAGGCAATTAGAGTTCTGCTTTTCAACATGTCTAAAAACACTTATCTCAACCAGTTTGAGTAATTCAGCACACTACCTTCCCCATGAGCATACATTTCTTTCACTCACAGACACTAAGTTAGTCATCTCTCAACATGGCAGAAAATCAGAGTCTGCATAAAAAAGGGTCAGAAAGATACGGCACTTTGAGCCAGAGGATCCAAGACTGACCTGGCAGGAGCCTGCCACCAGATTCCTCCTCTAGACCTGGGAAATCAAAATATTAAATCCATGATTTCCACAGCAGATAGGAATCCCTTCTGCCAACCCAGAGATTCAAGTGCCCCCACTTCTCCCAGGAATTTTATGTTTCCACACTGAGTGGAAGAATTTCATTAGAAGGCATTAAACCCTATCTCTCCCTTTTTCTCCACTGAACAGTCCCTTGTCTTCTACTGAAAAACATATTCCTGTGACAAGAGAGAAGACTGATGCCTGAAACGTACCTGCATGTCTACAACCTTGGTGAAAGCCCTGCCTAATGTCAGGGAGGATGGCTGACATTGTCTCCTCTCCAGGGGCATTTTTATAAGAAATAAAGAAAGCAACACAACCCACCAATGAAACAGAAAGAACCAACCCACCAAGAGAGCAGACAAGCTGTGTATCTTTTCTGAAGAAAGACTGTAGGCATCTAATTTGTGGGATGGGAATCCCAAGCAATTCCAAGTGAATAGAGGAATTTTGTTGCAATCCAGCACAACTATGCCCTAAAGAAAAGTGGCATTCAGTTCTTGAAGATTTTAGCCCCAAGTCATTTACTGAAAAATCACTTCACATGTTTTAATGTTATTAGATATATTAAGACCACTTGCAGTGGAAAAAGCAGGTTAACACAAAAGAGCCCCAAGGAGACAAAGTCATGAGGAACCCTAAAGGAGCCCAGAAGCAGAGGGCTTTCAGACCTGCTCTCTAAGTGTCACTCTGGGAGCACTATTCTGTCACTCTTTAAGGATAGCTGTCTCTCAAACCTCTGCACTGCCCCTAATTCAGACAATGGGTCTTTGGCAACACATGAATTGCAACCTCAAAATTGGCCACTGTCTGCCTACTACGCCTGTCAATGGAAACGTGACACTACTTTCAATTTGTCTTTTACTTTCTAAGTCAGAATCCTCTCTAGACAGAGGAATAGATTAACACGGCAATTTAAAGTTTCAGGCAGTTTCAGTTTTATCAAAAGAGAGCTGAGGCATCTATGGAACACAAATATTGAGACAAAGATGAAAATTTCGTTTTTAAAACTGAAGTTGCTTTCATTTTCTATTAATTGTTATATGTTATATTGTACATGTGATATACCTCTTTATAATTTTACATTATCTAATTTGGGCCTGTAAAATAAAACTTAGTATTTCTAAATCCTTAAAGCCTTTTATAAGTCAGTCTTGTGTGCATAAGCACTTCTATTAAAAGTAATAAAAAGATTTCTCCCAATACAGAGTAGCTCAGGGAGTAACAGTGTAACACCAAGTTCTCCAGGGCAAATTGTGCTATTTAGACACAGTTTTGCATTGCTGCAGCATGAACATGCCTGGTCCATTCCAGAGATATCTGAAAGAGATTGTGTATCAGAGAACACAAACATACCCAGACTGATTTATGCCATACATTCTGACTAGAGGAAACTGCTGTGTCTCAATCAATACAGGACAAGTGTGTCTATAAATAAACAATTATCTTAAGTGAGATTTTTGGCTTTTCTGATTTATATTCTCTTCTATGAAAACACTTTAATTGTAGTTGGATACTGGAACTCAAAGCAGGGGCACAGGTTTTCAGAGAAATAGGAACTTGGGTCTAGAGTTACCACACACAGGCTGGTCATTTACAATGCAAACAGACACTTAACTGACAGCAGGATGGCACAAACTGCTGGAGAGATACTTCTATCTTTTCTTTGATCTTAACTAGAGTGGAGCTTTTCTGGTATCTCAAAAAAACTCTGGTGGGATGGTCATTACTTACCACCATCTGAAAATAAAGAGACTGTGACTCAAGACAGATGTAGGAAGATGCTGTTATATGAAAACAATCACATATATTATGTCTGTGACCTGTCTCATAACAAAAAAGGGCATGTGATGAAGCCATGAAATACACCCCTTCTAGTCTTATCATCCTTGTGTGTTTTTGCTTATCATTACATTAATTTTTGGAAAAGCATACAAAGGCCTTCAGTGCATATCACCATTTTAATGGTGAATCCACACTAGCTGAAAGACAGAATCCTTACTGTCTAAGAATTTCTTGTGCTTTATATGATAGTGTTTTTGGTGGCTTTTATTCATGTGATATACTGGCCGATCGTTTTGTGTTGCATGACTAGCAATAATGTAAAGATTTCAGCTTCATGGAAAAGATGAAGGGTTTTGTTTCTCTAGTGAAATAAAGCCTAGAGGTTTTGGAAAAAGTCTATAGAAGAGCTAAGAAAGAAAAATTCTACAAGGGATGGACACATAGAAGTTGGTAAGTTTTGCAGCTCAGCTGTAGAGGGAGATTTAGGAGGAGAAAGAGGCTGCCTGATGTTTTCTATTTCCCAGCCCCTTCTCTGTCTGCATTTTGAAACCAGCTGTCCCTGGTGGTGTGGTCGTTTCTGGTCTATCAGACCCCTGTGCATAACATGGTTTAATCAGTAGTCTGAGTTACTCTTTTACTGTAGCAATGAAAGAAAAGCAAACAGTTAACAAGTGACTAGGAGTCTTTATAATTGCTGACCTTCAATAGTCTATATAATGTGACTTTAGGCCACTGAGTAATAAATAGACTAGTGTAATATTTACAGACATGTCTGGAATGCAGTAAGTTCCTCTCTTCTCTTTCACGAAGTCATTAATGGCTCTGTGAGGAATCAGACTACTGCTGTTCGTGTTCCCCCAAAAACACTCTTTATCTCTTGACAGTTTATGCTGACTTTTCTACTTTGTTTTGTTTTGTTGTTCACAGATCCATTTCCCAAGTCCTGGAGTTTACAAACCTTTGCAAGGGGTTAAACATTTTCAGGAAATCATTCTGTGAATTCAGTTCTAACCATGGATTCCCAGCCCAGTGGTCAGAAGACCACTTAGAGACAGTGTTTCTCAATCAGTTCTTTTCAGGTGGAAAGGACCGTGTTGTTTGTATGAATAGAATTTTTCCTGCTGAAAGTACACAACTCTCCCTCCTTCCCAAACCAGCAGCCAGTTTCCACTGCTTTGAAATTCTGAGCACTGAGGCAAACCTAGAAAAATACAAAATGTGTATGGGGAGAAGAAATGAAAACATATTGGAGAACAGTTTCTTGCTTCCCTTTTTACTTGCCTCTAAGACAAAGTCTGAACACAATGGTGTCTTCTGACAAGTCCAGCCTTGCAGAAAGAAACTGTGGTCTCTGGTCTCTGAGAAAATTTGGTACACAGGATTTACTTACAAGAAGAGGGTAGGGATTATTTCCAAATAATAAAAATCAGTGCTTTTGAAGAAGTAGAGCAGAATCATAACATTGTAGAGTTCCATTAAAAAGTTTAGTAATTGTTTGCAGCTGCCTGTTAAACCTATTTCCCTTAAATCCCATGGCACTGAAAGCAGAAAAAGTATTTATGTCAAATTTCATGCATGCTAGTGTTGGATATAAACCCCTCCCCTGTGATCCCCAAACCATTTTTGGTTTGTTTTTGTTTTATCCCAAATACAGACAATATACAGACAATACACAGTCAGTTCATGTTCCAAACGAAAAATAAAATAATGAAGATGTAAGGGAATGTACAGAAAATTTATTCAAGTCTTTACAAAAAAAAAAAAAAAAAAAGTAGTTGGAAGTCCTGAGTATTGTACAGTTCATTAAATGCTCAATCTGTATCTGCACTAGGTCATGCCTACTTTACAAAGGTAGAACTAAGCTTGGGTAGACTCCTTGACATAAAATACCACAGTCTGAGTCAAATCTGGTATTTAGTGTCCACAGAGATTTTCATTCTAGCTTGTAATTTGCTTTTATTTTAAATGTGCATTTTGTTGCACTATGACTCAGCAATTAATTTGTCCCATGGGTGTATTAAAGAAGGGTTGCCCTCAGCTAAACTCATTTACCTTGTAATATTTACATTGTGGAGCTAAGTTTGGCTTTCAATACAATGCTTTTACCTTTCACACAATTATTCCATGGCCTAATTACCCATCTGAACCTTGCTTCCTTGGAAAACAACAGCATTAGTTAAGTAAAAGCCTAAGGCATATTTAACACCACTCAGAGGTGATAAACCCAAACAATATCTATTTTCCAAGCACTATGTGGAATGAAGAGTGAATGGAAAGTTTTTTGAAGGAATTTCTCTGTGAGGTCAGTATGAAAACAATTATCAACATTCAGTAATTTTTGCACAATATCAAATAAGGAAATATGAGTCTCACATTATCATCTTCCTCTGATATTGGACAAGATATTCTTGGATTTGTTCGGCAATTTCTTTGCCTTCCATTCCTTCCTCCATTTCTGCACACGCGCAAAAGCCATCTGTGTAAAAGCAATGACACATTTCTCACTTTGGACCCATTCCTTTCCCTTTTTAGGGAGAGCTGCTAAAGTCCTCTCTAGAGGACTCAACAAGCAGCAGAATGTTAGTATTTATTTTCATTTAATATAGAGAACACAATTTTTCAGCACTAAAATATCACTGTTTGGACAAGAGTATGAGATGCAGAGAGGACTCAGACTACAGCAAAGGTCATTTGCATTCTGCCTAAATTCAATTCACTTTGCCAAATATTTTTGTCTGACAGAACCACTACAGATGATTCAAGTAAGGAGGAAAACAGCAAGCAGATATATCTTATGCAAAGATATCTTCATCAGGAAGGAAGGGAACAAGCTGGTGTCTTCTCAAAAGTACTGTGTTTGTTGGACTAGTCAATGCACTTTGAGTAGATTTCACTGATGCAGTGATTGGGATGACACCAACAGTAGAGACTCGTTGAAATAAATTTTTCAGAAAAAGAATTTACCACTGTGTCCCACACAATCTGTGCAATCTTGTTTGATATCTGCTCCTGTCATGCCCAGAAAGAATCAATCTTTTCATTTCAAGTAATCATACAGTGCTCTCATTTCCATGTTACATTTTATTGCAATATCCCAATTTAAAAAATACCAGCACAGGCATTTGTAAATGAGAAGCACATACAATCCAGCTTCTGTCTCCCATAGACAAAGAGGTTGCTTTTGCTACACAGACTAGTGTTTCCCCATGAAATAGTTTTACTTCCTTTACTACAAATACTACTATAAAAATGAAAAAACTGCTTTTTTCTAATATACCAGTAAGGAAATGATTAGTTCACAAAGTAATTGCTTGCACAACCCAAAGTGACAGAGTGCATGAGACAGAAAAGCCATGTAAACAATAAAAGTAGAGAAGCAAGAGAATAATTATGGGAAACTGACAAAAGGAGAAGCAAAATATAATCCAAGGCTTACATGGCTTCCAGTGTATTTCTGCTTTGCAAACTGTATTTCCTTTTCCCTTTAGCTATTTCATTTCTTTCTAGGCTTTGCTTTGCTACTTTCTTCCTCTTTAGCAGGAAAGATGAAGAGCTCTTCTGCAGCCTGTGTCTCTTCTTTTGGTAGGTATCTGCCCATTGGCTGAAAGCACTGTTTTCATGGGCACAGATGGTTGGACCTACACCTCCACTTCCCTGTCACAGTCCTACAACGAGCTGATTTTTTTTTGCTGCAGCCCCTAAGGCTCCTTGTTCATTTGCTCTTTTTCTGCATATTCTCCTTTTACCTGCATCATCTGTAGGAGCACAAGGGTTTCCTTCTGGAGCTGAGCCACCAGGACTTCATTCTGTTCACCTTCAAATCTGACTATTGCTTTTGCAAGGTGACATGGCTTTGAAAATTTTTATTGATTAATCCCTGGGTGTCTTGTATTCTTTCTCTTTGAACCACAGAATATTAACACTTGATACACAAGTACACCCAAAATCAACAAGTGACTGCCTTTATCCTAGTCCAGACCTTTCATATGCTGTCAGCTTACAGGATACAAAATGGAAATTTGGGATCATTTGAGATCAATTTAAGAAATCTGGCTTGCAGATTTGTACTATTTCACTGTTCACAGTGATGGTTGAAAAATATCTCTATTTCTTAGTTTGCTTTCCGTATTTCTTGCCTTTTTTTTTTAACACTTGTAATCAGAAGTTGAGTCTTCAGTTGGTTCTCCTAAATGTTTTGCCAATTCTATCTTTTTGAAACGGATTTTTGAACAGTCACAGAATTCCTTCCTCTTTCACTTGTTTGAATTAGGAAACACTGAAGCTGAATTCTGATCTGAAATCAGCTAGACCAAGATATTTCTAGAGCTACCACTGTGTTTTTCATATGCAAAAATCAAATAGTTTTCCCGACAAAGGAAATATTCTAAAGTATTCTAAAATTTCAGATCATTCTCATAAATCATGCAAAGATGCATTCTTCAACTGTCTCCTCAAAAATAAAAAAAGGAAGAAGAAAGGAAAGGAAAGTAGGAAAGGCAAGGGAAGGCAAGGAGAAAGGGAAGGAGAAAGTCAGTGATTTATCAGGCTCCAAGGATCCTTTTTTTACCACTAAATTGGCCACTCCATAAACCATTTACCCCACGATCATCACAAGAATAATCACCATTCTGAATGAGCCTGAAGGTCTTGCTAACCTGTCTCCAACAGTAGCATTAAGTCAATGGCTGAGGAAGTGCACAGAAGAAAAGTGTAAATTATTACCCGATACGACCCTCCAAGCTTCCCACGATTTCACCTGAGGAACTTCCCAAGCAGGACATAGTTTCCAGATACTTGGTTGTACTTACTGTATCCTTCCACCCTGAATTTTCAGTCATCCCTTGAGCCCAGGTGAGCTCCTACCTACCACACATACCATGCTTTGATCAAGTGCTCTGTATTGTAAAGAGCCACTTTGTCTCCTCTGAGCCATGACTTTTGTCGTTTTATAGGCGACTTGTATATTGCCCCCAGGCATCTCTTCTCTACACAAAAGAAAGCTGGATTGCTAAGAAATTCTTGTTCTTTTGACAAGAGATGCATACCTTTTAATATTGGGTAGCCTACATGCCTGGGAATGATGTTTGTCCATGTAAATGCTTCACAGCTACTTGTGGAAATTCATCACTTTTGCCCTCTGACTCCAGAATGTTTATATTCAATTTCCTTCGCCCAGTGTGCATACTTATAATTGGTCTATAAGTATCTGTGTTTTCTCCTCAAGCCTTACTGAATAATAAATACCCCTACAGTTTTCTAGAAGTCAAATAAAAAAACCCAACTGTTCTGTGGTTTTGGTGTAAATTAGCTTTATTTACAGTTAAGAATTTTATGCTTGAAAACAACCAGTCTCACCAACAATTTCGAGGATAACAGAGTACAGTGTATCTCATGAGCCACATTAACTCACAATCAGCAGTTTCTCATATGCACAGGCAGATTGATTTGACACTCTGTAGAAAGCAAATATCCCCAAAATTACATCATTACAGCCTCACAGAATAACATTTTCACTGAGGACAAAATTTCTGCTGCATTCAAATCGTGGGTCTTCTGGTTGAAGGAGAACTACACTCAAATGTAGAAGGGCTAAATTAGACACTTCTTGCCTGCAGGCAGGAAACTGGACTCCACACTAGTCCTGCAGCCGTGCTTGCCAACACCACCCCAGGAAAACAGCTTTTTAGTATCAGGAAGTACTGAGTTGCAAAACTTTTTCTTACCATATTTTCTTTTAGTAAGGTAAGTAATTGCATGTAGTAGTCTAAATAACCCAGATTCTTGGCAAGCAGAGAATTATCTGTTACATCTATATACTACACCCTAGACGACACATTTTTATCTAGCTATAGAAACAGCTGAAACTTTGGATTCATTCCAAGTATTATCTGATTCACCCAATTGTATTCATCAGGATTTATTTCTACACTTATGCCACGAAGGCTATCTCTCATCTACTTTGGAAAACTACTCAGATGATGGCTGGCTCTGTCACCATCCAGGCTGCATGGCACTTGCAGATAAATCTTTGTTAGTACCTGAGTGACTCCTCAAAGAGAATGCCACGTGTGCCATATGACATCTGCCTCTTTATACAGTAAAAATAACAAGGTCTTAAAAATAGTCATTACTGTCTTTTTTAATATAGCCCTGACATCAAGAGGGGTGCAGCTGCAGTTACCTGCCACACTGCTGTTACAGGAGACATTTTCATACCTGCCATTGCTCACAGAGGGTTATTTCATGGGTGACACTTACAACTGCGAACCCTCCAGGCAGCTGGGAGATTTAGCCTGCTGCAAAAGCAGATGGATTTGCAGCAATATCTAGTCTAAGGAGCTGGATTTGTCATCCTATAATGAGAGAAAAATTTTCAAAAGATCCCCAACATGCCAAGAAAACCTGAATATTTGCAGCCTTTCTGTCATCGTGTTGCAAATCCCAGCTATCTGTGAAGCAGGTTCCAGGAGCTTCCACAGGCATGAAAAGCCCAGAACAAGCCACAGATAAGCAGGTGGCATGCTAATACTGTTTCACTGTGGTCGTGAAGGATAAATGGGTCCACTCCTGCTTTAGGGAGCACAGCTCAGTTAGGCACACCCTCCAGCTGACTCAGACCCTCCACAGATGACAATAGGTTCCCCTGTTCTTCCCAGGCTACAGATGGCTTTAACCCTTCCTTTAGCAGGAATGTGTCAATTTGTCTTTGGTCTTCAGTTACAAAGATTTTGTAGAGAGACACTGAAACAGTTAAACCCTGACTCTGAAAAACAAAAAAAAAGAATCTGTAAAGATGGCACTCTCTAAGTCTAACTTGTGCTTAAGCATTGAGAATCACCACTGTACTGGCAGACAAGTGCAGAAGACATAAATGGATAACCACATCTGTCCTAACTCCATTCACTTTTGATCAGTAGCGGTTTTTTTTCCTTCAGTGTCACAGCACACACCAATTAATTTTTATGAGGTCTATTTATGCAACTTCTGCATTATTTTCCAATTACATAAGATTATAACAGGATTCCTTGAAAATCCTGCCAATTACTACTATGCTTGTATGATTACCTGAATGAAGATTAGATCTTCATTTTCATGCAGATGAAAGATCACCCTGACAGACAATGTCCAGGATGAATAACACAATTAACAAATAAGAATAAAATATTAAAATAAAAGTCATAACTCTGGTTACTGATGCAATTAAATGAAAAACACTAATTAGACTGTATCTTGGTTGTTACAAAATTTCACCTCGTTAAGTTTTGAATTTCAGTCACTAATTAAATACATTAGAAAAATTGCTTTCCTATTATGCAGGTAGAAGTCTCCAAATGAGAATATTGTTTCTTATTAAAATATATTATCAAATATACCTTCCTTGTATATCTATATTAACTTGTCTTTTTTATTTCTGTAAGGGCACTATAGTTCTCTACATACACATAAATTCATGTATACTTGCACTTAATCAAATCACTTTTAGTAGTATGAGCTTAAAATCGTATATTTACTTTCTTTGGGCCCTTTTTTCCTGTTAAGAATGCACTTTTACACAAACAGAAAAGCAGCAGAAATGGGTTTGGCAGCACACTGGAAACAGCCAGTCTAAAATAGATATAATCTATTTGTCTTGAAAGAAATAGAGAATTTAATGTACAATTCAATGAATTAGATGATTCACAAATTCAAAGCACTAAGTTCCCCATATTTCCACAGCTGTAATGTCAACAATAGCTGTTAATGAACAAATATCCTTGTGTCATCATTATCTTGCTCAGTTTTCACTTCTCCATGAGCCAAGTTTAGTCTCAGTTCTGGAAGTGGTGCATGAGTCACTCTGCACTTTCCAGGGCTAGCTGCATTCATAAAACTGCAAATTTAAGTGTGGGGTCTAAGTAGACTGAACCAAAATCTGAGGTCTGTCCTCACTGGTGCAGGGAAATGTTCAAGGAGGACTTTGAATGTAGCTGCTGGACGGTAGCAATACGGCAGCAGAAGTCTAAGAGGAGGTAACCCACGTCCATTATCTTACCTGGTACATTTTGGTGGTCCTCCAGCTCCCCAGCAGAGAAATTCTGCCATGCACATACGATCCACAAAACCCAGAGAAAATGATAGGCCAAGGAGGAAAGTGTGCTGAGAAGGTCTGGACGGGGACCCCAGAAACCAGAGAAACAGACAGTGGAGTCCCACAAAGCAAATTCTGGTCCCTCAACAAAATCTGATGGCTAGAGAACATGGAAATGATGTAGAATAAACAAAATAATGGAAAATATCCTCCTTGCCCCTACTCACTGCCTTCCCTCACCCCAATTTAATGATTAAATTAAGCCAGTTTAATGATTTCACAATACTTTGTGGTATTGCAATATTTTCTTGGTGTTGCTTTTGAAAAGAATTCAAGTATATCACTCATCACAACTATGTACTGATTTAGCATAAAATCAACAGAGTCCCACTGAACTTCAACTTTCCTACATAAGCAAGCCATGAGACCCCAGAATTTGTACCCTTACTCTTGGTGGAATTAATTATGAAATAATTTAATAAAAAGTTAAAGTTTAAAAGTTAAGACTTTTTAAAGAGTTGAACAGCAGTAGAGAAGTGCAAATGTTTCTCTCAAAACTCTAGACTGGAAAGAAATAAGTAGGGGTAGTAAATGGAAGCACACAGCATTCCTCATTCCTTTTTCTCTTTAATTCAGACATGGGCTAGGATAGCTGCAAAATTGCCATGTAATGAAGGACCTTGCTCTTCTAACCTGACACTCAAGGAGGAAGCAGGCAAAGGTGGGCAGGAAGAGCATGAAGAGATAGGCTGCTCCTGACTCAGTTCCACTGAGTGAATTTGAAATCTAGTTGGATAACACACTTCCCTTTCTTTCCCTTTATTTTACTTCTGGACATTTTGCTGTATATATGGAGTAGGAATCCTGTCGACTTCCATTCCAAGGTCTCCATTTCAGATAAATACTCCTGTTTGCAGAGGCTGGTGATTGGGGTCCAGGATATTTTTGCTGCACTGAACTTGGATGTGCTTTTTTCACCTTGTGCAAGAAGGTAACAAATAAACTGGAATTTTTCAATACTCTTTGAAACATATTTTTGTTTTATGTTGCATATTCATGCTTCTGTAAGTGTCAACCAAAATGTGCATTATTTACAGAGCAGATACACTTAGATCTTTTAGCACAAACTGCAGGTGTACATCACCCCTCACCAGGAAGAGTGATGCTGTCATCATGGTCCTCCCATGGTGCTACCTGAGGAACTAAGCTGTCTAGGGCTAATTCTCATAGAAATTTGGGGTGTACCTATTAGACTGGTCACAGTGCTTGCCGTGCAGACCTCACAGCTGACAGCAGCAATGACAGGCAGCTTTCAAGAAGGATCTTTTACCAGTCTGAGTCTATGCTGGCCCAGTACATCTGCAGTGTATATCTCCAGCGAGCACCAAGAGCAGGTGTCTGATCCTGAACACGGTTCCCGGGCTGGGAGCTGCCCTAGACCAGACATCTATCAGCTGCTTTCACAGCAGCTCAATCCAAGTTTATGCAGCTGTGCTCTATCAAAGCTGACCTTGAATGAATCTTCCTAGGGTGAAAAAAAATCACTATTTTTCTATAAAGGCTACATTCATTTTCCCAGACAACAGGAAAAGGGTTCTCAAACAACAGAAAAAAAAAAAAAGAAACCACCAAAACATGGTGATGTAAAAAAATAGTTTATAAACCTCTCTTTCTCCTCTTTCTCCTGGTACTGTTTGTTAAGAATAATAAGATAATTATAATAAGAAAATTAATCTTAAATAATAAGACAGCCTGTATTCCATGATCAGCATGGAAACTGACAAGGAAGATGTTTCCTAAGCTCCAAACAGACACTCTGAACAGTATAGCCTCTTGGGATTTAAGTAGCAAGTAGCTGGATAACTTATAAGAGTTAGTGCTGTCTTCTATTCAGATTGCTTGAATGTATTGTGAAACTTCAGGGCATAGAGAGGGTTGGAAAGAGGAAGTAAAGACATGGGATGGAGGGGAAGACAGAGTATTACAGCACACAGTCGCCACCTTTTTTGGAGCAGTACACAGTGAGGTGTGCATGGACAGTGGAGGAAGATGCAGCACAGGATTAACAGGTTCAAAATGGAGGTTAAGATGAAGTTTGTATCAGCAAAGTAACAGAGCCATTCCAACAGTTCTGACAACCACTGGGAATATTAGTGTGGACTATCACTTGTCGTCAGCCCACACACTTAAAAGATGCTCCTTATGGCAGCTTTATCAGTAGACTCTAAGCTGCCTTGCTATGAGTTTTCAAGTTCTGCATACCAAGTTTCTCCAAATTGTGGGGAAATTCCATCTTTGTAGAAGATGGACATGCTTAAAAATGTTTGTCCTGTCACTAGTTCTGTGTAGGATACTGTTGCAGCAAACTCTTTGTGCCCTTCATCATTTCCTGTGCTCTGACTCACAAGCCTGTTGGCTTTGTGAGATCTTGAAAACAGAGGATTTTGGTATTGTTACTTGGTGGTCTGATGTAAGATGATGGCTCAGTGTAAATCACTGGAAGTCAAGTTCTTATTTACAAAATTTTTATATTTATATAAATGTGGAATTTGAATTTTAAAATATGGGTTTGTCCCCTTTGAAAAGGGATTTTAAAAATAATTTTAAAAGTTATTTAAAATCTGATTTTGCACATTTTCTAGCCCATAACCAAGACTGAATAGTTCGTACCTTCCAGATTTGGGGAGTCTCAAAGCTGAAGTGGCACAGCCCTCCATTAAGTCTTGTGAAAGGGCAATGCAACACAAGAAAAAAATAATGGCTGCTGTATTTATAAGGGTCCACACATAGCAACCTCAGCAGGGGAACACAGGTCACCCTTGAGATCAACTCGGTTGTGAAAGAAAGCAGTTTCCAAAAACACAGTGCTGGAAAGGACCATAAGTCCAGGCTCATACAGTCACAGACAACAATGTAAAAGAGTTCTTCAGTCCAGAAGTGTCCCCACAAACCACAAAATACTTCCCAACACCCCATTACAAGCCTACAACTTATGGTGCAAAACACCAAAAGCCACAAAGACTCCAGTGTGGCACAGGAAGAGGGAAGGAAAGATCCAGCTCACCCCCACCACCTTTGGCCTTGACAAAAGCAAAGCCCCTGGGTGAGGAATATTTTTTTGAATTTGCATTTGTTACTACGTTTTTGATCTGACAATTTTTAGTCAGAAAAATTTCCTATTGTGCTGTAAAATACATCCAAATAGTATATGTAATTGAGAGAAAACTGCACAGTCATGAGTCCCTAAAACTATTTGCCTTCCCGCTCAGTTTTGTTAACTGCAGCTCTGTTTCTTCCCAAAGAGGCTGTGTGTTAGTGAACATTAAATAACCAACAGTTTATATTGAAGTGTCCTTCCCTGTAGCAGAAACTGAAAACAGCATTCCTCAGCCTTCTTTGCCAGCTGCATTTGTGAAAAACAATCAGAAAAATGTATTCAAGACACAAACCTCTGATTTTCCTTTTTCTATTTTAGAGCTCTCAGATTTGAGTGAAGCCCAAATTTGGATTTTGCCCTCTCAAAATATCCTGTGAGGATCTAGTTGGGCTGGTGGTTGGTTGTTTCTGTGCTTTCTACATGATAAGTTTTATTCATGGTCACATGTAACCTAATACATATTTTTAGTGCATTTTCAAAAGAAAGGCCACAATGACAGCAGCAAAAGTTTCATTCCAGAGAGATGTAGAGCCAGCTTGGACTTGGCAAGCAAATGTTGCTTTAAACATGGCTTGACAGACCTCCCAACATAATGAATATGGCATCAGAATATGCTGAAATGGGAATTTTGGTTTGTTGCAAAATTAGAGTGTATTATTTTTCCTTCATTGCAGTTTTCCTGTCTAGTAGATAGACTATTTTCTTCAAAAACTCAGAATCCTGCTGTTCTCAGTAGGAGTTGCATATTATGGCAGTGCTGTTGGAAACCTTACTTAGAATGACTGAAATGTTTTTGCAGGGTGTCAACTTCCAAGTCATCATTAATGTTTACAGTCTCAATAGCAGTTTGCATTGCTATAGTAACTCTTAAAGGAACATTTCTAAAATAAAACTAAAAGAAAAGGAAGCCACATTTTTACCAAACACTGATAACATAGGTATTGTTCCTGGGTTATTTCATTAATTTGTACTTCAAACAAATGAGACCTAAAGAAAAAGAGGGCTTCTGGTACTAGCAAATCATTTTTATATACTGCCAAGTGATGGGATGTGACAGAACTTGGATAGATACCCTCTCTTAAAAAGTATAACCTCTGTCTGCTCTGATTGAAGCAAGTATGGGAATGAGGTTAAGGAAAATGAGGCTTCTTGTCAGCAATTCTTTTGTATGTGTGGAATTATATGGCTATTATAAAAAAATGAAGTGATTTTTATAATAATAGCCATATAATTATGATTTTTCTATTTACCTCTATGCCAATTTATAGACAACAAAGCTGTATTTTGAGTAATTAGTGCCATGCACTGTAGAGTGCATTGATATGGTAGTTTATGGCCTATAATGTCAGTTCCTCAGCATGAGCTAGACTATATGTAGCAATCATTTTCCCAAGAAGAAGCAAATTGTGTTTAGCTCCATACATTTTTATAGTTGGATTTATGTAAATGAATTTGTTCTATGTTTCTCTAATATTTTACACTATCGAAATCCAAATTACTTTCATAGAGCAGTAACCTAGTAATCTGCATTTATTGGAAATATCCTGAATCCATTTTGCAAACCATCTGTCTTCTAGTAATGACAGTGTATTCTTGTCCTCCAGACTGCTTGGAATGCTACAGCTGGGGAGAGGCAATAAGATTTGAATGTTCTCAGGTTTTTCAAATCATAATCATCTTAAGACATTGTGAATGTTTCTCAACATTTTTTATATCAGTTAATACAAAAGGAAGTACAAAGTCTAATTTGACTTGCAAAAATATCAAACTGAAAAACAGCAAGAGAGAGCTTTTTAGAAGAAAAAATTTTGCAAACAGGAAGTTTACAGGAATGAGCAAAGTCCAAGAAGTAAGAGTCATATCCTAATGCTGATCTTACAAGTACCCTACAAACTTTATTTAGTTTGAAATTACTAAATGGCCTTGCCCTAACTTTCCTGCTAGTCTGAGTAAAGCAAAGACAAATTGATGTGGTCAGGACCACAAACTAAGCATCAAAACTCCAAGTCCTCAGTTGTCTAAGATAAAAACATTTCAGATTTAGCACGAATCATAGTCTGTTAAAGCTCACTACCCCGAAGTCATAAGAGACCAGTTCAGGCTTTCAACAGCTAAAATCATTGCTTTTCTCTCAGAGGCGAAGCACCAAAAGCTGAGCTTCCATTTTCTTATATAGATTAGGAACACGTAATAGGAGTTTGCATAAATGATCCTGTGTCCCTTTCTGTTAACTAAAACCAAAAATATTAACCCTGTGTGAAACACAATTTCAGATGGCAATAAGGATGAGTCAACCTGAACAAAATATTACCACCCAGACTTTGCAAATTTAGGATAAATGAAAAGACCCATAGAATGGAAGGGATCAGTCAGTTTAGATGGTCCCCAAATTCATCACTCTCATTGAATTGGGGATATGTCAGCTCACAAACACGGGTAGGAAGCTCACATTTGATGAACTGATGCCAGAGGCTGACAAACTAGAAAAGAACAAAAAAGGAAGAGGCAGCAGTTTTGCTGTATTCTTCATGATGTTCGATTTACAAGATAGAAAAGGAAGATCCTAAAATAGGAGTTGACAATTGTACAGTAAGGCTACTAAGAAGAAGCTGTTCTAGAAAATCAGGATCAAGGACAAATGGGCAATCCTAGCTGAAGATGAGGGTCCAGAGATTCAGAGAAACAAGAACCAGGCCACAAGCAAAGGTAATATGTACTGTCTTCTGTGAACAGTGCAGAGAAAGCTCTAAGAAATGCTGAGAAACTAAAGTGAGAAGAAAAGCTTAATGAAAAGTAAAGGGCACAAAGAGGGTTGACTCTTCTCCATAGACAACATATCACATTACCAACATCTAAATGCTGTAAACATCCTGTTGATTTTATAGAAGTTATCACCTCTGTTACCTTGAGAATGTTAAATGGGATTAAAAGTATAGAAGAACAAAATTTAGCCTGGGAACTGTTAGAAAATGAGTGAAAGTATTTGCTTAAGCAGGTTAATTTCAGTACTTTTATAGGAGATCTTGAGCTATAATTCTGTTTTGAATGTGAAGTTCCTCTGTGGCATAAACTACACATCTGAACTCCACTCTGTTTAATCTCAGTTAGTAAAAGGAATTTACTTGCAAAGGGTTTTGTGAATACATAATAGAAATGTTGTGTTCTATGTTGGGAGGTTTACAAGAATATATTTCATTATGTTACATGTTTCTGACTTAGAGAAGAAAGGTACATGGACCAAGAGAAAAAAGATGAGGAGATAAAAAAGTGTTTAAATCATATTGGTCCAAAGGTCTGCATTGCATATTTCATCCAAAAACATTTTTGAAAGGATTTATGCTACCTTTTGAGTATTCTTACACAAATATACAAGGGCTGGCCCCTCAGAGCAGTGTGCTGCTTGAGGATGCACTGAATGAATCAGGGTGAAAGAACCTACATAGTAAACACAATTTGAGGAAGACTTCTGAAAGTACATGAGCACAGAAAGGCTGTAATCAAAGTAGCTTCTGTAAAAATAATAAAAGAAAGAACCATTTGTGTTTCTTCTTTTGGATGACTGATCCCAGCAGTGTTGTTTCCTGGCCTTTACTATTTATGAGCTAAACACAAAAATAAGGTCACAGTCTCATGTAGATTAAGCTGACACCTTACAGGCATTAGTTTGTACTTGTTTGGGCTCCTCAGTTACTTACTCATTTAGTTGGACAAATTCAAAGATGAGGCTTAGTTCCTGGAATTTCAAATGAATTTATTTAATCTCAGATTCCCTTCTGCTCAACTTATGTACTTCATAACTACAGAGACAATCTTCAAAAATGCAATAGTACCCATATTGTCAAAGATGTCTACACCTGATTGTTACATCAAATAAGACCCTGTGCATTTTAATATATTCTTCTAGATTTACTTAGATCTAAATTGAGTATAATGCCTAATTTATGCAACTTTACTTCAAAAACCACAAGAATTGAGGACAAGCTTTCACACTGACACATAAATAGGGAATCATGCAGAACATCAAATACAGGTTTCAATTAACTGAAAGAAGCAAGACTAAATTTGTAAGAGTGGTTTGTGAAACTATCTAGATGATCAAAAATCAAAGCATTTAACCAGAATTTGCAAACACAGCTAAGAAATTCAACTGTCAAACTCCATTTAACAGGTTAGAAAAAATGAGCAAGACCCCAGAAAAGGCTCACATGTTTGGATGCTAAATATTATGAAGCACAAAAGTCAAGCACCAGCTGTGGACTCAAAAAACAGAGCCAGAATATGTAATACACAAAAACAGAAGGAGCTGCGGCCAGCCAACGGGAAACACTGCCAAGAAGAATGGTCTGAAATTCTCCCTCTCTTCTGAACAAAACACCTCTCCAGGGAAGAAGCACACCGTGGCCAAGATCCCTTTCTGAGTGTAGGAATATATGTGCACATGTACTGTCAACCAGGCCACAGACTCTGGCCATGTTTTGTCAAGAGAGAAAGAGGTCACCTCCCACTGTTTACAGAGTAGCCTCACAGTCAGAGAACGTGGCTTAGGTATTGGCTTTTCTTGATCTTGATGGCTGCCAAACAAAATACTGTGTTTATTTATCTAACCTGGGTTGGGGTAATGCACTCTTTCAAATGAGATAATATTGCCTACCAATGTATTTTCTGCCCAGACAAATTCATGGTCCTACAGAAGAACATGGCTGCATATGAGAGGATATAGAAAAAACTGCTGAACAACTCAATGTGTCTCTTGTTTCAAAGAGCTGGAGGGCTGCAGCACTGGCAAGGAATATGCTTCTAGTCCTAAAATTCACCATCTCCTCCTCAAGTATTCCTGCCTGAAGCAAGTCAGACAGTAAACTAGTGCTGGAAATTATCCCCTCTCAGCCACATATTAGTAGTCATCAGCTGAGTGAGCTGTAAGCTTCACCTGTTAGCAAATACCACTGAAAACAATCTAAAATAATTGGGTTTACCTCAGTGGTTAAGGCACAGACTAAGAGCAATTTTACTTCATTTGAGTCTCAACAGCTCTTACTCTTCTCCAACTCAATCACTTCTGAATTGCTGAACATATTACCAATTTAAATCCCTATGACAGTCTGAGTCTGAAACACCCAGATCTGGGCCTCGAGAAGCAAGCCTTCAATTAAATAATTATTCAAGTCTATCCTTGATTCCAGGATAAAATATTTTCAAGACAAGTTTGAGTTCTTTTGACGAACCAGCATTTGGGTACTGAAGTTATCAATGTGCATTTCCTGGAGGTATGCCTAGAGCTGTACTAAAATGAACTACAGATTGTAATTTCAGATTTTAAAACATCAAAGATGCTTTTTGCTTCAGCTATTGCATGAACTTTATCTTTAACTGAATTTATAAAAAGAAGTGGCCAGCAAGTCCAAGTCACATGAGAAACTTGGCTGAGAAGTCCAAAGGCTGAAGTACAAATTCTTCCTTCATGTTTCCTTTGTCATACTTCGCCTTTTCCAGTTGTCAGCAGTGAAGCTTCACTGAAAATGTACTTTCTAGGGCAGTTTTCCATTAACTTTTCCCCCATATATTTCAAAGTGAGAATACTCTAGGGATAACATGAGCATCTGAACAACTACTTCATTCCTGCCAGCCTTTTTTTTACGGTAAGACAAAAGTTTGCACGTTCTCTTACATTCAGTCATTTATTGTGTGTCTGCAACATCTGTAGCAGTGCAGGGAAGTGTATGGGAGCAGACAGTTTACCTTATGGCAAATTCCAAGGAAGTATTTAAAGTTCAAATGAAATTCCAGCATTCAAAGTGGGAGGTTTAAGGAAAAAAAAAATCCCAACTCTGTCAGTGAAAAATTTAATTATGGACAAGATGACACACACACATAGTAAAGCACACAAAGGCAAAAACATCTCTGTGGAAGCACATTCCAATAAAATCTTAAAAGATTACTTTAATAATAAACCATGCATTCCTGAGCAAGCCATCGCAAGATTAGCTACCAGATTGCTTTGCTGCAAGCAGTTTTTTCACAAACTGTTATTGATACCACTTTCGAGGCATTTATGAAAGCTGATGTCTCCGAAAGTCTCTGCACTTCGATGGGGTTTTTCATGCTGCTACCACAGTTTCCACCCAGACTGGAATCCTGGTGATCCTAATGACAGGCTGTGGTTTGGGTAGAGTTAACATCCGGAAAGCTACAGAAAAACTCACTGAGGTGAAGGGTTCCAGCTGCAACTTCAAGATAATTTTAGACCTGCTGAAAAATGGCTAGTGTTTGGAAAGTGCTGGGGCTGATACTGTTCTGCACAAAAAGCAGTTAACTTACACAAAAAAAAAAAAAACAAAACAAAACAAAACAAAAAAACAACCTTATGTGGGGGCTGAGCCTATGCCAGCAGTAGTAAAATCAGACACAAAAAAAAATGTAAGAGAAAAGTCATCATCTTCGGAAACAGCACTCCCTCCCTACTATAGCCTTTAAATGGTCACTCCTAAACTCATAACAGCCTTTGTGCATTTGATTCTGGATTTGCTGTACAGAAATAGAAATAATTTTATTTTTCATAAAGTGCAAAACATGTCCTCATGCAGTGCAGTATAGATGAAATAACTGAATTCCTGTGGGGTTTTCGGCCTGGATTCCTCCTGCATTCAGAAGGCAAGGCAATCCTTTTACATACATTTAATGTAACAGTTCTGAATTTTAGCATTTAGCACAACAATGTGGGATATCAGGGGAGATGTTCTTAGCCAATTAAAAAAAAAAATAAAATAGTGCATTCCTTCAAGTCTTGAGACATTTTTTATTTTCTAAGAAAACTGGAATTTTTCAAGTTAGTTAGTTAAGCACTTTTCATTTAAAAAAAAAAATTTCCGGTGAAGCTGTTAGTGATGTTCTGAGTGCTGGCATTAATCTTGCCATTTCTGTACTAGATGTAATTTCATTGCACCTAAAAAGGACTCTTAAACTGCTCACTTTTAGCAAATTAAAAGCATTTCCCTTTCTTCATAATTCAACAACAAATAGTATAAATCATATCTGTAATCATTATTGTGACTAGTCAAGGTATTTTGGTGAAAGGTGCCTGGAGTTTGTTTGGGCAGAACACAGATGATAATCCTGCTTATGCCAGCTCAGGGCTGGCCTGTTTCATAGAAGTTGCTTTGTTACTGCACCATGTTTAAAGTAGGCACAATGTCACCCTTCATGTCAGGCAGCCTGTGTGACTCTCATAAAGGACGCTGAGCTAAGTATTATTCTTTAAAATACATACTGCCCCAGGACCAAAAAGCTCCAGTCCTGCTGGTGGGTGCTTAGCACAAGCTGTTCAAAACAACGTACAGTGCACTGCCAGCTGTTCAAAATCAACATTGTTAGACGTGAATATAGCTGTGTCCCAAGGAGTTCAGATCTAATCCTGCAAATACCAACGTGTGTATAGCCAGCAACCTTAATTGTAGCAAAAGCCTCCTTACTTCTGCGGCATGCACTTCCTTCCGTGTACACTAGGCCAGAGTATAAAAAGATGTTTCTCGTGTCCTTTTTCGTTAAAATTAGCACTTCTCAAATGAAGGGCTGATACAGACAAGTGAGACACAACTATCAGCTCCTAGTCACCTCAGCTACAGGGAGGAATAGCAGGCTCTAGGTATTCATGAGAAAAAAATAATACCACACCATGTCTAGGAAAGTGCTGTATCATTTAGTCATTTAGTAGCTTTGGATGAGAATGTTTGCCAAATGCATCCACCAGTTTTAAAACTTGAACTTCCCGGTGGTAAAATAAGTTTGTGTTAAATATTTCCACCTTTTGAAAACGTTGAAATATCTATCAAAGGTATTTAACCAGCATGAAAAAAAAAAATAT
>VXBN01014468.1:95436-139410 GCA_013397395.1 Sinosuthora webbiana | reverse complement strand
CGAGGCGGGCGGGCGGGAGAAGCATGAGAGCAAAGCAATATAAACGCGCGTTTTCGGTTTTGTGTGTGGAGAGGATGGGGTTAAGATCATTAAATAGATTAACTATATAAACACTAAATTTCCTATTTCCTATAACTATTTAGTTATAATAAATAACTAATATGAAAGAATCTCTCTAACAGCAGAGATAATGAGAACACACGTTAGGATGCTGTGAAGCAGGAGTAGAGTTTTGTTCTGGTTTTGGATGGAGTGTCCTTGCTATTTTTGATGGAGCACTCCTCTGTCTGACGATGACTTTCTGCAGGCTACTTCAGTCTGGGGTAAGCTGTAGACGTTGACGATGATGTCTGGAATTTGTCTTCTACCTTGACAGAGAAACTGACTTCTCAGGTGATTATATATAAGGTCTAATGTCCGTTATATGGCGACACATGCACTTGGGATGGTGCCAGTGCAGTGAGCCATAAGATAAATGCAGGTGTGGCCAACACAGACAGATTTCCTCAGCTGGACTTCCCTGTAAAGAGCTTTTACCCCTCAAAAATGTTGAGACTGGTTACTCAAATGCACACTACAAATTCACTGGCAAGGCTGATGATTTTATTGAGAGTCAGGAATTTTTAAGTGTTCTCCTAAGTAAGCTAGTTTGCCTTCAAAGGGTACACTTTTTTTCCTTCAGAAGTCTTCTGTAATTTCCATAAACAAAGCTGCCCAAAATTAACTGAATCTGAGAGCATGAAGGCTTGGATTTGCACTCAGTGCTAAAGAATGGCCATAGGTATGCTCTAGGATAGCAACATCTCTGTAAACAGACAAAATTAAAGATGCAGATTCAATTAGAGAAAATTAATTATGGAGGTGTGTGTTCTTGTTTCCTGTGAGGATTTGACAGACAATGTTAAATCAAAAGGATGTCGTTGTGTCTCATAGTGACCTACTAGGCAATTATAATGCTAGCAGGTCTTTGTGCCAGCTTCCATTAGGACCTTCCTGGAGGCAGGTGAGGCTGGAGACATGAAGTGTAATCCAAAGAAAATCTTTCCACTTGAGCATTGTCTGAGGGAGTCACTAGCCACATCTGTTCAAAGAATCACTGCAGTTGCATCCAGCAGTGGCATCAAATATTTCTTGAGGTATAATCAACTTTTCAAAATTCCCTGGATGGTGTAAGGATGTGGTCAAGTCTAAAGCAGGAATTTTTATTGATAGTAGGTTTGTATTGGAAGGAGGACAACCAAATGGCAACAAAGGTAAGGAGGATGAGGGTGCTAAATTAATGTCAGGTGAGCCATCAGAACAGAGGCTTAACTAGCAATCATGATTTGGTGCATAGGAAAGCTCAGTGTAAAATGGAGCGAATGCTGAGTCCTTCAAGCTTTATGTAGTTTCTTTTTGTGAAGGTAAAGGTGATTGTGTAATCTACCATATGTCTTCTACAATGCTGCTAAGTGTCTCTACACAATCTATTTTCTCACTGAGAAGAGCATTACTTGTTAAACTACCTGCACACTGCAGACCAGTAGCTGCTATGGATATACTTCTTGCTCAAGGCCTCTATTTCTCAAGCAGATATAAGAAGAGACATTCTAAGCACTAATCACGCTAGGTGATTAGATAGCACTCTAGGTATGGAAAGGGTAGATTTTTTTTCTCTGTGGGAAAGCAAATAAATGCACTTAATGTCAAGGAAGGGTGAGCCCAGTGTGGATGCTCAAAAATCAAAGTAGAAAAGCCATAGCTTGAGATATGGTGTAAAAGTGCACCAATATACTATACTTGATGGGTATTGTTGCCAAGCCTGCTGATTTTTCTCTCCTATTGATGCTCTCCTTTCCTAGTTAAACCTCACACTTTTAGAATATCTGCATGACCAGCTGGGTTAGCACTGGGAATGCTTGTAGAATTTAGTCAGCAAGGATAGCAATATGAGACCACTACAGAAGCATGAATTTACCTGTACAATGCAATAAATTCCACATCTAGAGAAAGCCAGCTTGGTCTGGAAACAGTGCTGATACAAATCCTGCTTGCTGGCTAGATTCTGTCAAAATAAATGATGAAGCAGCGTGAAGGTAATTTGTAATCTGCAAGGATTTTGGAGAAAAACTTTAGATCTTGCATGTAGACTAATGGACTGGTAGTAGAATCAAAATGATACCATTGGGATGGGGGATTGCCAAGAGGTCTTAATGAGC
Source organism: Sinosuthora webbiana (assembly GCA_013397395.1). Lineage (NCBI taxonomy): Eukaryota > Metazoa > Chordata > Aves > Passeriformes > Sylviidae > Sinosuthora > Sinosuthora webbiana. Next base: position 137,212 of record VXBN01014468.1, on the reverse strand, counting down.
TTCTGCTGTAAAACACAAACAGGCATAAGCCACTACTCGCTACCTCAGTATGGACCCCGGAGTAGTACACCCTGGGGTTGTGTTAAAGAGATCAAATAGAATAAGGTGTGTAAGGATTGTAACTGAAAAGAAAAACTGTCGTTAGAAACCTGATTCTGAGACTGTGCCTGGGTTCAAGGGTCTCAGGGTTATAAAGAACCTGGATGAAGCACAGTGTCAGGCCTAGTCAATAAACAAGAAGTACCAGTTTCAACAGGATTAGCTTGTTTATACAAGCTGGGCAGTTGAATGCTGAAAAAAGCATCTTCTCCCATCCAGGTCTTCTCAGCCCTGGCTGATGGAGACATAGACCATTCTAGTCTCCCCTCTTCTGAAAGACTATTCCTTGCATATGCTCTGTAGGATGCAGAGGATGTGCTTGAGGATGAAGTGTCTCAGGTGAAATGCCCTGTAGATCTTTACCCCTAATTATCTGTGTGTTTTTTAAATTAGTTTTAAAGGTCTTTAATATAGCTTCATAGGTGGTGCATGTCCCCTTAAATCTAAAAGCTCAGACATTACAGGGCCAGTTAAGGACAGATTATTGGCCTTGGAGCTGAATTTCCTGCTGTTCTGTCAGTTCATGTTGCATCCTTAAGCAATAAGATGAGGATTATCTCTTCAGCAGAAAAACTAGGTCTAAGAGACAGGATAATAGACCTTCACCTTGACAGTCAGGAGGCTTCATGACAATGTCAGCTAGGAAGTTTTGCCTCTAGCAAAGTCTATGCAAATCCTAATGCTGATGTGCCATATACCTAATAACTTTAGCCCCATGGCTGAAATGCCTATGGATGAAACTTTCCTCTTAGGAGGGGACAATAGAAGTTGGGAACACTAAGGATGTAGTTTTAATATTACAACCTGTTTTTCTACCTTACAGATCTCTTCTGTGCCCTGTCAGAATACAGTCATTTGTGCTTTGAGGCAAGGGACAAAGGTCACTATGAGTAAGGACTAGTTTTCTGGTAGCTTGAATCACAGATCTGTCTGCAAACAACGGCTACCCTGGTTAATGGAAGGTAAACTCTAGATCTGACACTACTCCTTGTATGCTTTTGAGGGATGGGGGCATCCCTAAAATATGCTGTCAAGACTATCAAATAGATGGGAATTTAGAGAGACCCTGGTTAAGATTGCTTTGGGGTCTGGATTTACAAATAATAGTGTTTACTTCCTCTAATATTTGTAATTATAATTACTGGTAGGGAAAGTTACTGTAGAACAGTCATCTATGAAACTCTATTAGCTGTTTAGATGATATCTACTCTAAGAGCTGTAGTGGAACTCTAAAATTCCTGATTAATGCTTTCTAACCTCTGGTATAGCTCTTTCTCTAACACCTTTTTAGATTTGTGTGTAGTTATTCATCTCCTTTCTTGCCTGCGTGTAGAAGCGAGAGCTGGGAGCCTGGGTAATAACTAATCTTGAAGGCAAGATTATATTAAGCAGTATGCTTCATAATACCTAACAAGACTGGATTGCTGTAGAAGAGCCTACAACAAGTAGGCTCTGCAAGAAAAATTTTCATCAGTCTTCTCAGAATACATAATGAACATAATTTGCATCTCTTACAAGAGGCAGGATGGAGTGACTCCTGTGACGATATCTGCTACAACAATTTGTGCTTTGAGAGGCACAGTATCTGGGGCGTAGGTGGAGTGCTCTTCAATTACTGCTGAAATGGATGTTTAGTGACAGGCCTTTGGCTGCTTGTGGGATAATGAGGCTGGGTAAGCAAACTGCAATACTCAACAACGTGGCCAGGATTACATGGGTTTAGGCTGCATGAACGCAAGAATAATACAGGAAAATCTTATTTTCATACAAATTAATTTGTGAACTGGTACAGAACACAATTAAGAGTAAACTGTGCAGAGCACATGCAATCTCTCTCAGTACAGCTTGCATATAACCAAACTGCAAAAAAAGGATAACTGTGCCAGCAGCAGACAGTTAACTGTATGCAGCTGACATAACCTATGATAACAGCTTCAATATGTGTCAAGTTTCTGCTCTGAGAAGGAGGGGAGAAAAGCATGGTTATTGGCAAGAGTTCTTCACTATACTAACAATCAAGAAGATCAGAACCAGGCCTTCTAAGCAGGAGGGCTTTAGGAGTACAGTTGGAAATGAACTGTTTGATTTGTTGTTCAGTTCAAACTCAGTTGCATCTGAGTAAACACTAGATGCCTTGAAGAACAACTGCTTTGCTCCATGTTGTTCGGTATATCCAGTGAGTCTCAACAAGGAATATTGATAAAAGATTGATCTTGAGATTACTCATCCCGTGGGCAGGTGATGCTTTCCTTAGCAATAACTACAGCAGACAGCTGAGCTTTGGCTCAGGTGCCACTGATCTGTGAGGCTTCAGAACTGGAAACTGGAGAGGGGTATAGAGGAGTGCTTCCTTAGCAGGCTGCAAAACATGCTGTCTTTCTTGAAGGCCAATAGGAAGAAAACTCTTGTGGGTAATTTAAATATATAATCTAATTAGTCTCTGTTTCCAAAGTAATAGCTTTCTATCAATTTGAGGTGGACGAGCTAGATATCTGGGCACTACGTTTGGATACTGAAGTTCCTGGCTGAAAAAAAATAGCTCTGTCAAACACCATGACAGTGCTGGTTTCCTTCATCTTGTGATCAAGTCTTCAGGGAAACAGATAGCACTAGTTCATTAAGTGCTTTTCACTCGTTAATTTATGTCATTCTGTATGTTCATCAGGTACAGCATATTTAAACAGGCCACTACTTCTCTTGAGCCCACTGCTTTAATCTTCCTGCAAAAGATATTTTTATTTCCATGAAAAACGGAAGAAAAATCCAAAATAGCATCACTGCTGTAGCTGGGTTGACAAGTAACTAAAAATCTTATCAGAAATCATGTGTTTAAAAGCATAGTAGAATGATAAAAAAGTACCAATCCAGTTGCAACACTTGAACTGTGTGACCTGTTCAGTCCCAGCTGCTTAGTGATACTCTCTTGGCCGTGATTCAAGTGTGTATGAAACACTTTCAGGAACTAGGTTTGAATTTCTATGTTCTTGCTAAAAACCAGGAGGTTCAGAGGAGACTGATGTGATGAGAACAGACTGTTCTGTTCAACTGATGAAATAGCAGCTGGCAAGTTGGCTGAACGGTGAGATGTCTTTGTGGTTTCACAGGCATGGTCCTGCACCAGCAATGGTACATGCCAACAAATTCTGTAGCTGATGTGGCTAATTAGTGCACTAAGAACAACTTGGTAGTTGGTACTAGGGAAGGGAGCAGCACAAAGGAGGCATTTCCTGAAGTATCTAACGCTGTACTTCTATCCTACTAAGTAGATGGAAGCCACCCTTCCCTGTTTCTCATTACTGGTTGTATATGATGAAGATAACTGGACTGTGTTTCCACATCCTGCAATACGTAAGTACTGTTGCAGTTTATTCCAAACTGGAATTCTTGTTGACCAAGGAAGTCCTTAGCATAAATCTGCCTCTAATACCTCAACAAAGTATCAATGCACCTCTTGGGTAAGAAGACAAAACATCAAACAGGGCTTGAAAAGCAAGTTGCATACAAGAAGTTCCCTAAAGTAAAATCCTGTTATTCTAGAAATACCTGGTCCAACAGTTAAGCGTCTGTTTTAACTAAAGTCACTGTAGCAAGCAAATGATCTCTTGAACACAAAGCACATTTCTACCAATCTGCAGCCTAAGCAGGACAGTTCAACAGGATTTTTGAATTGAGTGGTGGGTGCATTGCTAATCTAGGCCTTACTGAATTGTAGGAATGACAGTTAGCTGCACTTGCCAGGCAGTGTAGTTTAATATCTCTTTCAGCTGTCTCTCTTATAAGACCAACCATGGGACCTTTGGTCATACTCTGCACTATAAAAGTATGTATTCAGTCATCTTTCTGACAAGTAATACTGCTCTTGCATTCTAGACATGGCTAAAACTGGAGGTGAATAGTTCCCAAGCTGTCTGTGAACTTTCTTCTACCACTTGCCTTCAAGCAGGTACTTGACATGTAAAAGTGTGAATACATCAGGTATAACCTACTCGTAGGTAAGACAATTACTTCTCATGGATATGCTGGTTCATAACAATAGTTGGGAGAAAACAGACAAATGTTAATGCTTGCATCAGAACAAGCATCTGGAATGTTCCATCTAAATCATTGTAATCTCTTGTGCCATGTTACAGAAGGTTTATTCAACTTGAACTCTTTAGGCACTGTCAAGTACCAGAGCAATGGGTGTTCTAGCAATGAAAGAAAACATTTAAGAATATATTTTATTTGACTCCTCAGCATGAGTGATCCTGTTCAAAAAGCCTGATTAGCACTTTTATGGTTTTGATTTATTAATGCATGCCTATAGCTTCTCAAGGCTACTACATTTGAAGCAGAAACTAAGCAGAGAATGTGATAATCAGATGGGGAATTGTTAGATGTAAATGTCAGTCAGCCCTATAGGGGCTCACACAAATGCATTATTATACTCCTGATGTGAGCAGAAGGCTGCCAGTCAAGATAATTTACTGACACAGACTATCTGGCTTTACAACTTTGACTCTTGCTAGTCATTGTGTGAATTGCTGTTCAGCCTTTAATGTATTTTCTTAGATTGAAAACTAAAGTCTTGAATTCAATAACACAGCCTTCTCACCAGAAGAACCTGACTAACCCTTCAAGAAGAGTGGGGGAGGAAAGAACCTGCCCCAGAAGCATGTTCAGCAGTTGAACTATTGCTGTGCTTCTTGTTACTACTTCATCGTAACAGGCTATATTTCACTTGGCAGTAAAAGCTTCTCTTGTCCTCTCCTGGCCTTGCAGATTCTAATTCAAGGGTATTATTTACATGCATTAGCTCTTTGAGCTGAATCATGTACTTGTAGGAACAGAGAAGGAGCTGAGGCTGTGAAGAGGACAAAGTATTAGGCTGCTGAGCAGATGTTTAGCTTATCTGCCTCTGACTTCTTGGGTGTCCCTAACCTCTTCTCAGATAATCTGTCATCAACTTCAAGACTTTTATCTTTGCCTGCTGAGGAGGGGAAAGCCTGTCTGTTGGGGAGGATTCTGTTCAGTCCTTAGTGCTATGACCATAATGAATTCTATGACAGCCATAATGAAGATTCTCAATTCGCTTGTGCACAGGACAAAAACATAATCATTAGGGGTATCTATTATGTCACCACCCCTTTCTCAAATAAAATATATCTGTAAAAGCATCTCTGAGGGAAACTGTATGTTGCTCAACAAAATTGTCCGGCATGTTCTTCAAAGTCTTGCTAAGAAACAGGTATTTCAGGGATGACTTGTCATTACTGGCAGCCCTCCCTGCAGAAGACACCAAGAGCACAGTATGCCAGAAGTTATAACACTGACTGTCCTAAGGTAGCTATGTAGAAATGAAGTTCAAGTCTCGAATGGAGAGTAGTCTGACTTGAGACAGTAGGTAGCAAGTTGTATATCAAGGACTGTGTGTTGAGGGCTTGACATGGTGTTTGTCTGAGTAGTCATCAGCATCTGTCTGCTCGTCACAGGATAGGCCCTGAAAGAAAGGAGGAAGATACTGCTAGTGGTCTCTTTACAAGCCCTGTCTGGAGTAATTTGAAAAGTGGGTGAGAAAAATATGTGTGATATGTATGTGGTGGTACAGGCAGAGTTTGTGCACTTCTCCCAAGGTGGCAGCATCTGTAAATCTTTGTATTTTTTGTATCTCTAGTCTTTGGATTTTTGAAACAGTGCATTTAACACAGTAATAAAGATGGGCTATACAACTGATAAGTGAGTAAGTGTGGAAATACCAATCAATGGACTCATCTACATGGACAAGATTCAAAATGCTTTAAACTAAGTGCTGACTTAGTTGCTGGGGGAATGATCTTGTTCTTTACTATGCCAGTATATCGGAAGGCTCAGCTGTCCTTTCACCCTTGATAAAAGCATATGCATGTCTAACCTTGCCATGCTTGCTGGCTGACTCTTCTGAGATGACCTCAAAATTAAAGTGTAAGAGAACAATTCCAGTCTTGTTGCCTTCCACCTGCAGCAAGGAAATTCTAAGAGGCTGAGTACTGTAAAACGAAGCCCCCAAGAAACAAATGGAAGATTTTAACTTTAGTTACTTGCATGTTAAGCACACCAGCACTTTCCAGTAAGATAACACAAACTTAATTATGATGAAGACCTTGCTGAGCTTTAGCTTGAATGTAAAGCCCAGAATCCATATTTACTTGTGTTTGAGGCTCTTTTATAGTGAGCAGAACAGATTACTGCTAGCTCAAGCTACGTTTCCCCCCACCTCAGTGAAATTTTAAGGTGAAGCCAGAGCCAATTTAGTTCTAGACATGTGGCTTCACTCAGGTATCAAGAAGTAGTTATTCAAAATATGAACACTTATTAAGGTTACCTTTGTCTATTATTGCATTATTAGTTTCACTAATTTTGTTGTTTCTGAGGTGATTTTCAAAGACACCAAGTTCTCCAAAGGTATGATAAATGACCATCGTGTACTGTGAAATTTCACCAGGGAACATGAGTTTTTCCAGATCTCAGATATGAGCATGTCCTGTAAAGTAGCCAGAAGGTCCTCACTAACCCAAAATTGCATTGCTAACACTAAAAATGAGCTTTTCCGTAGTAATACGGTATTTGCAAAGGTTCAGCCACATTTGTGTGCATCCTTGCCCATCTTGCTTCACTGTGGGATTTTTTTCTATCTGATTCTATAAAAATTAGTGGTCTGACTTCCTTACAATGGAGGCAGATGTCAATGATGACCAGGGATGCCTTGAATTCAAAGATGGCAGCTGCACATATAGACCACTTTACAATTGCCAAAGTGAGGTCTTGCTTGTGCATATTTGTTCCCCCCTAAGTTATTTCTTTTTTGTTGCCTCTCAGTTTTACTTCAATCTGTGATACAAGTTGTATAACACCACAGCTGGGTGTAGCTCTACTAATTAGAAGAACAAAGATCACTGACAAGCAGGGTTCAGTGCCTTGAGGTTCTTATTTCTTCTTTGCAGAATGGAGCTAGGCAGAATGTCTTAAAGCTTTAACTCAACTTCTTGAGAGCAAGTCTTATTTCTCTCTTCTGGGCCTTTTCCTTCTATTCTGTCAACAGTAATCTTCCATATAGGAGTGAGTGTTTAACTAATGATCCAACCTTAACTCTTTTTCCTTCATTATTTCTGTAGGTCTTGATAAACCTAGGCACGAGTTCCTTATGCTTATGTCTGAAAGCTATCTCCACCCAAAACTATACTATTAGGCAAACTAGCTTAGCTGCTCTGAAAGAAGAATTCAGTTGACTTCATTTTATCTGATTAAAATGTGGATTTCAATAGGCACAATCTATTTTAGCACTGCAGCAAATATTCTGCAAAATCCCTGCAGGCCTAATAGTTTTCCCCTTGACCCTTTATCAGTATGGACATACAAGCCACTTTCTCAGTGATAACATTTCTTAAATAACCATGGCTTGCTAAACAAACTCTTTCTCTGACATCTATTTCTACTCAGAACCACTTGAAACTTTCACAGCAACACCTTTGTTCCATTGCATCAAATGTTCCCTAACTGTGGCCAGGTAAGTTGCTTACAGAGGAGAACAGGTATAGCTGACAGTTCTTTCCCATTTGAGTACCCTTATCTCTGTTGATTTACTTGACCAATGCTAAATGCAATTCCCCAACCATCTGGTAAGAAGCCAGGTCTAATTTTGCTTAGATTAGCTCGTTCCCTAAAGGCCTTCCACCTGGTTAAGTGGAAAATGAGGCTTTCAGGGTGAAATTCTCTCTTTAAGATCTAGGAATTTGTATTCTTCCTGGGTGTTAAGAGTCAGTTAAGAATTTATATCCATTACTCAGCAACAGGCTGGTTGAGTCAGTCTAGTTATTGACTTAGCAGCAAATTGAGGGAGGAAGGGAAGGCAGGAGTGAGAGCAAAACTCTGAAAGTACATTTCAAGGAATGGGTAATGCATCAGCTATTACTAGTGAGGAATTGGCTATTGAGAATAACAAACTTCAAATGCAAGGGGCTATGCAATGCTTCACCACTTGTATCTACATACAAATTGTGTCTCAAATGCTGGATAAAAGGGATGGCTTGATCTGTAGAAGCTTGCCTGATGTAGGGGGAACTGGAGTGGAGCCCAATCATTTAATCACCTAAACATTTCTTGACTTTATTTGTTATCCTAAAATTCGAGGCACTAACTGCAGCCATTGCAATATCCAGGCAGAAGATTAATAGAATGGTTTCTGTAGCAGATGTGGATATCCAGGTCTTCGCTTAGATCTTAATAACTCCATAAAGCTGATCTGAGTACCTCTCTTTGGTAATAGTGAATGCTTCAGCCATGTTGGAGCAAAGTATCATGACTGTAAATTATTTTCTAAACTTGTGTCTCAGAGGCAAAAGGGTTGCATGGCATAGAGGTAAGTCCTAAAAGTCCATAGTTCTTTGTCAATTTGCAGGGTTTTTGAAAATATCAAGGTTACTTGATTACTGTTAAGACAAGTGGGTGGGGGTTTGGCTTGAAGTTCTGTTGTGTTTTTACTGGAACAATCTGCAGCCTGAGGAAATTATTTGTTTTTACCTGTTGGGTGTATAACCTCTGACTTTTGCTGGTTATAGAAAAATTGATAATTTCTACTGGCATCTTTTGAGTGTTTTGGTGTCATCCTCATGGGTATTTGGAGCAGATCCTAGCAAATGTTTCTTATTTTCTCTCCTATGCTACTTTAGAAGTGCAGCTGGCAGTGCTGAACGAGAAAAGACCAAAAAACCTGAGGTTGTATAAATAGCCTTAAAAGGTAAAGAAAGCTAAAGACTGAGAGGTTGAAAGATGCTGGTGCAAATGCAGCCCATTGATGTAGATCAGTGTGCCCTACTGCTTAGGTATTACTGAGGTGAGGGTTCATCATGTCCTGGCTGTAACTTCATGCTCTGCGTAGTCTTGAGTCACATGTGCAGCGTTATCACTCCTTACACTTTCAGGCTTTGTCAGGCATCAGTGCTCAGTGGAACTCAAATGGACTAACAGCTCTAATAAGAATATTTCTTCTTCAAGCTAAAGTATTATGTCTGTATTCTAACTGTTATTTGGATTTTTAAGCCTACAGTGAACATAACTGGCCACAATACCATCATGTCTACTGAAGCTGAAACTACTGCTACCAACAGCCAGCCTGAGCAACAGGCTCCACCAAAGGCACAGTCTTCAAAGAAAGAAAAAAAGAAAGGTAAGAAGTGCTTACCACTTGAACCCTTCTCTATTCTGTGTCCTTAATCTTTTGCATTTGCCTAAACTGAGATCACGCTCCCACTACTGCTGAAATAACTCTGAGTTTTCCAGCTGACCAGAAGAGTGAGTAAATATGCCAGTATAATAAACTTAACCAAAAGGTAGGCTTTTGTTTTTAAAAGATTTTTTTCCTTGCCTTAAGTTCTAAAGCTGTCTCTTCCACTGTTAAATTGTTTGCTGAGCCTGAGAAGTAAGCAAGAGCCCAGTGGAGTGAAAGCCTCCTGAGGAGGTGACCAGACCCTGCATCATCATGGTAGCTGTTAGTCTGAACTAACCTGACTCCTCCCCACCCTCCAGAAAGGAGATTTGTGCTAGATACAAAATCTAGTCCAGAGAAGCTAGAAAACTCATTCCATGAGAATTATTGTACATCAGATAATAGATTTTTTTGATAGATTAGATCATGTAAATACAATTACCTCATATGAAAATACATACCTAGGTACATACTTCAGCTATGTTGAGCATGCAGAGAAGAAAACCAAGCAGTTCCTACTAGCAGGAACAGTAGAAATAACAAATCAGTTAAAATCCCAAATGCTCAGAAGGATGAGAGTACCAGGACTCATTGTAGAAATGATGGTGCTGATATCAGGTTCTGGCATGGGAACTGGGAGATTATTTTTGCACAGCAAGAAGCGATCTGCCTACCTCAGAACACGGGGATAACAGCTGAAGGCCTTACTGAGTACCCTGTGTGGTCATGGGAAGTACCATTTCTGCATGGTGTCCTTTCTTAGCACCAATATCTACTTGAATGTTGCTTATCCACATTTTAGTTTTTTACATGGCAAACAATTGTTCTGAAGCCCCCAGACATTAAGTACTGGGCTCCACTCTGAATTGAGGCCGCATTCTGCAATAGTACTGTGACCTTAAAGCAGTCTTGCAGTGCACATGGATTCTTAGTCAGCTGTACTCAAGAGACAGTTTTAACATGTACTTGATATTTTTTTAAAGATCACAGATCTTCACATAGCCATTTCTATAATAAAAATAATAATAAAGAAACCAAGCAAAAAAAAACCCAAAAAACCAAACAAAAAAAAAAAAAAAAAAAAAAAAAAAAAAAAAAAAAAAAAAACCAAACAAAAAAAAAAAAAAAAAAAAAAAAAAACCCAACCAACAAAAAAGAAAACAAACAAAAAATCCCAACTCACCCAAATGTAAAAATAACCTCAAAAAACAAACAGACCTACCAAACCTTTTCTCTGTCTCCAGGGCCAGAAAAAACACATGAATCCCTCCTGGCTAGATTCAAAGGTGATGGTGTAAAATACAAGGCTAAGCTGATTGGCATAGATGATGTTCCCGAGGCAAGAGGAGACAAAATGAGTCAGGATTCAATGATGAAGCTGAAGGTAAGGGCTTGATCTGTCACACAAGGAACAATCTCTGGTTAGCCTTCAAAAAGCAGATCAAACAGCCACTTGGCAAAACTTCAAACACAGCTGAAGGGTAACGTAGTTAATAACAGCACAGTCTAGATGGATGTTGCTTCCTAAACTGTAACCTCCTGCTCAAAGGACATTTCTCTGAAAGTCTGGGAACATTCCTTCGGGTCTGTAGGCATCCAGTATGAATGCTGGCAGTATGAATTTCATCACACATGATGAGCTTGGTTTTGGAGGGGAAGGGGGGGGGGGGTTTGCTTTGGAGNNNGGGGGGGGATTGCTGTGCAATTTAACACTGACCTCAAAGTACAAGTTGGCATCCTGTGTCAATTGTGACACTGAGAAATACAAACAAATTTAAAAATAATCTCTGCAGCAACAAAGACCATTATTTCTGTAGTACAGAACATTCACATTCCTTCAATCAGACTGGAAAAGCAGGTAAAGATTCTGCTACTGCAGCAGTTTTGTGGACTAAAATCTGTTTCAAAGCTCTAAAATATTTACAGAGAAAACAGTCTAGATCTGTGGTATCACTTTAAGCCTAAAAAGTAATATGTTACAAAAAACAAGTTAAAGCTAAATCCAACAAAGGTCTCATCCATACTTTGGCATTCATTCTCTTTAGGGAATGGCAGCAGCAGCCCGTTCCCAGGGTCAACACAAACAGAAGATCTGGGTAAACATCTCCCTGTCTGGTATCAAGATAGTAGATGAAAAAACTGGGGTAAGATATAACTTATTTTCTTAATGTGATTCTTAAAGCTAGTGAGGTACCTGGAAGTTAGACCAATATGAATTAGATTCCTGTTTGGGCACTATACCCCACATCCACGTGGAAAAATTCACTCGTGAAATGTTTGTAATGCTGAAGACTGCTGTCAGACAGCTGCATCCTATTGTGGTTAGTCAAAAGCTGATAAATCTGAGGTTTGGACTGAAGACTTTTAACAATCTCAATCATTATAACTACAGAGAATAGCAGCTATTATATTTCCAGGAATTTAAACCAATAAGTTTTTTTTCCGAATTCCAGGTTATAGAGCATGAGCATCCAGTAAACAAAATCTCCTTCATTGCTCGGGACGTAACAGACAATCGTGCCTTTGGCTATATTTGTGGAGGAGAAGGCCAGCACCAATTTTTTGCCATAAAAACAGCCCAACAGGTATGAATCAGACGGTTTCAAGTCCTATGGATAATGCTGTTGTGTAAACATTTGACATGTGATAAGGGTCTAGTGTTTTGCTGGTAATCCTACAAAATCCCTTTGGGGAATACCAGCATGCAGGGCTAGATTTTACTGAAAGAAAAATAGGAATTGACTGTGTCACCACTGCCTTCTGTCTTCTACGGTTTCTTTGTAGTCCAGAATAAAAGCACCCAGGTAGTCTTAGTTACTGTGATTAACAATGCTTAACTTGTCTATGTACCATGGAAGTCATTAGTGAGATGAACAGAGCCATTAGCACAGGCTTCCCACTGTGAAAGTACTAATTCTTAAGTAAAATAGTTGGAGATTCACTCTGAATTAACAGGAATGTAGAACTACATTAGTCTAGTTCATGTGATGCTTTGCCTTGTGCAGCAGGGAAATCACTTATTCAATTGCAACAATGATTCTGGGGCCTGTAAATGGCAGGTCTGGTTCTCCTCCTAACCCTAACCTGTTGGGAGGTATTCTGATCCTTCTGTGGTAAGTTCCTCACATGAAGAAATCCTGTGTGCAAGGTTAATCTGAGGGGAATCTACTGGGAAAAACTACTTAAAAATAACACTAGGAATTATGCAGCTTCATAAAGTTAGGTATTTTTTATTTATCAGCTTGTCTTTATAATGGTTTTGTAATAGTCACTATAAGGACTTGATGAGCCCAGACATCAAAGCTAGATATTTTTTACGCATTCCTGCCTGCTCTCCTCGAGAACCTGTTGGCAGCTTTGGACCCACTACAGGTGGGACTGAGGAGCTCCTTGTTGGAGCACATTACTACTTCAGTAACAGCAATAAGGCTTTCTTCTGTGTTATTATTTGTCAACATTCTGACCAATAATTGTATTGATTTCAGTGGAATTGTGGATTAAGCACAAAAGCCTTTTGTATGTACTCTGGAGTCTGTTCCTTCACCGCAGGGTGCTGCTTGCCAGCCTCTAAGCTCAGCCAGGCCTTAGGATAGCTCTTGACTTGCTGCTGGGTGTTTTTGTTATAAACTTGTCTAGCTCAGAAGTAGGGACTTCTGCAGCTCTAGTCTGCTTCAGCTGTACTCATTGTTAAAGTTGATAATTCTTGAAATGGCTCTTCCTGCAGCTGCATGTTCTAAACCCCTTGATTAGGAGAGGATGGTGCTCAGGTGTAAGCAGTGAGATCTGTTCAGAGGATTCTCTGCTTGTGCCAGTGGTAATGGCTGAAGATGGGGACGTGTCCTACTCTAGGCGTTGACAAGTTGCTGACACAAGTGTTCCAAAGCAGTGTAGCTGAACTGACCACCATCTCAACAACATTCTTGTTAATGGATATGCAGGGCACGCTGAGCCTTTCCATTCACATTAAACTGTCATGATGTCACAGATTCCATTTAAAGCTCATCTGTGCTTTACACGCTTGGGGTGATGATAATTTTACCTTATGCTCGCCTTGCTCATTTGCTATTTGTATACTGTTTAAAATAAAAGTAGTATTATATATAGAAGCTTTCTCCACATTCAGTGGTAGAGTTGGTAGCAAATAGACAAATGCAAAATGTTCTACCTCTCAGGACACTACCAGAAGGCTTGGATAAATTTTGCACTTCTAGGACTTGCCATGCACTTAAGAAGTATTGCTACCAGCTTTTTAGCAAAAACATAGCAGGTTAGCACAAATTCATGTACAGCCACTTTTGTAGAGTTAACAACAGTTCTACACTGCTTGTGTCCCTTCCCCTTGGATTCTGCATATGCAGAATCTTGTATGAAGACTAAACAGGTGTTTAAACTCTTGCTTTTCTGGTTACCTCAACCTAGGTCTTGCACCATTTAGGGAAGTTTGGTTTGTTGCACAGATTGCAACAGTAGAAGTCAAGGTAAAAATAGGACATGGCCTAAAATGTACATTCTTTTCCAGGCTGAGCCTCTGGTTTCTGATCTTAAGGACCTCTTCCAACTAATTTATAATATGAAGAAGAAGGAAGAAGAAGAAAAGAAAAAGGTGAGTAAAACTATAGAAACTGCATGACACAGCATAAAGCTTGTTTCAATTTTGGCTGATTTTTGGGCACTTTTAAGACTTGATACTAAGCTCTTCCTAAATCCAAAAACACTGGAAGCTATTGGTTGGCAGTTGTGCCAGCTGTCTGACTGCCTAGGTCTGATAAGCTCCTCCAAAGTGAGAGACTTTTGATATTCTACATGATGTTTAGGTATAAAAAGTCTTCTTTTTCCTTTAGAGTGAAGAAGCAAGTCAGACTGAGGTAGGTTACTCCCACTCAGCGTCTCTTGATTAGGTATGGTGCTGTGCCACATCTAACTTTGACTTTCTTTACGCTGCCAGCATTATGAAGGCAATGTCAGATGCCAAATTACATTGAAATGGAAGTGAAAGGGGCCTGTGGAACTAATACTGAGTAGTGATCTCTCTCATGCTTCCCTTCTCCATCATTTGCTTTTTAAAGCATTTGCCTTGCTTAAGCCAGATTTTGAAATTCAGTTATTTCTGACACTGTTATCCATCTATTACAGAATGGTGATGAAGAACCACCTGCTGATCAAGCTGAAAAAAATAAACTGGTAGGTTAAATTTTAAGACTTTGATGCTGTTACGGAGTTTGAAACTGTCTCCATATTGTGTAGGAATTGCAGTGTTTATAGATAATGTTTACTGCAGATTTTACAGTAAATCTGCATGATGCTTGATCCTTTTTCTTGTGAGAGTTCTAACAGACACCAATTCTTTCAATATTTCTGCCTTCAAGGGAGTTGACCAGATGGACTTGTTTGGGGATATGTCAACACCCCCTGATATGTGCAGTCCCACAGTAAGTAGAGTCTAGCTTACTTCCCTTGGGTTTTTCTTTGAAAGCAAATTAAGTCCTAGCAATAAGTACTGGTTTTACTAAGATTTCTGCCTAGCAATCATCACGGTACTAGTAGGCTAGGGCTATAGAAGTATCCAATTAATCACTAGATATCACTCTAGTACTTAATTCTACTAATGTCATTCCAGTAGCTCTAGCTCAAAATTTGGCCTAATTGCACAGAAGTGTGCAGAAACCTCATCATAGGTCATATGACCCCAGAAATCCTATAATTGTAAATCTGGCGCTACAAGCCATCATCAGTGCAATGCAGTTGGTGCTGTCAACCCAGCCAGTGACCAAGACTTACCCTTATACTGCATGCTTGGTGGAGAATTAGCATGTTCCCGTCCACTGCCAAACAGCTCTTCGGCATTATTCTGAAGCTGAGACTGCAACTTGAAGTCATACTAAGGCACTGTGATTTCACAACTTGTCAAAACTAAGGACAAGAACTCAAACAGGGGTCTTTAACTCAAGTGCAAGTCTAGGTTAATTAGTTCCTACTTACTTTACAGTCACTAGATTGAAGAACAAGAATCTGATATTTAACTATGGGATCTGAAAACTGATATTTCAGTACTGAGTTTCAGAAACCAAATAGCTGTAATTTGGCTAGAGACAGCAGTGTTTGCCTGCATCATTTTGAATATTTACTGGTATAATGTATTTGATTTCTGCTTTTGCAACTATTTTCCTTGAGCTTTTTCACTGTGCAGCAAAATCTATGTATAACTAACTTCATTTTTCTCTCTGAAAAAAAAATAGGAACCTAAAGAGATTCTGTTAGTGGATTTTAATTCTGAAATTGAGACCAAACAAACCTTTGCAAAAGAGGATCTCTTCTTGAATGGCATCACAGCCTCTCTTCCACAACCAAACGCACAGACACCCTTCTTGCCTGAGAGTTCTTTCTCTACCAATCTCAGCTTCTTTCCTACACCTAATCCAGACCCTTTCAGTGATGATCCTTTCACACGGCCTACCCAATCTACACCTACTTCATTTGATTCTTTAAAATCTGATCAGAAGGAAAGTCCAAGCACCTTGACATCAGCAGGTGATGGTGCTCCAAATGGTGACACTGACTACTTTGATAAACAGTTTGACCAGATTTCGAATAGAACTGGCAAACGAGAAGCATTAACATGCCTGTGGCCACTTGAGAATAAGTCACCTGACGCAAGAATTCCCAATGTGATACCAGAGAGAGAACGGAATGGCTTTCTTGAAGTCCCAACAAACCTGTTTGTGGAAGGTGCTTCCAAAGGAACATCTCTGCAGAATGGAGTAAAGCTGGATTCTGAAAGCAATATCCAATTCATGCCACATGAGCCTATAACAATTAGCCCACCACCACAGAGTACCAAGCCAGGAAGAGGAAGGAGATCTGTCAAGGTGAACAGTGTTCATGTAATTTATGGTGATATGCATGATTTTACTTGGAGAAGCTGGGTGAAGGAAGCTTTTCTTTCTTATTGCTGTATAATTGGCTACATAGCTTCACAACACATCTACTGCCTGCCCTGCTCACACTAATCTCACTGCAGCCATGGTATCTTCTAATATCTATGAATGCTTCATAGTATCTATGGTCACTAAATTCTATACTCTCTTCTTTAATGCTGCCATACTCCTGAAAAGGTCTGGTAAGTATGCTGCTCTGAATATTAACACTTGATATAATGCCAGAATCTGTTATGATAGCAGTATGCCCATCAACCTAGGGTTTCATAACAATAAGATACTAGTACTAGCTTACCAAAACCCTTCTGGTTTCTCAGTATTTGCCTACTGACGGGAATTTCAATGACTTGCCTGATTAGGCACAGGGTGGCTCTGGATCAGCTTAATTTGTCTTGTATTCAAATTATGCAAAATTCTGCTGGCCTTGCCAGCCACAGGGGTTTCTGCAGACTAAGCAGTAGTGTTTAAAGGTGTAGGGTGCAGAGGGAAGCTCACTTGTAGCATATAATTCAGCCATTTTAAGTCCTGCTCTTCTGCTATTGACTTGTGACTACTATATATTTTACCTATTAAATGACATATATCTCAATAGGCATGAACAAAAGGGAGATGTTTGAAACTTATACTCTAAATGACACATCAAAACTCCCTCACTCTGCTTTAGATGACAAAGTCTTCTAGCTCTGGACTAGGGAGACCTAACCATGCTAGTGTGTGTTCTGCTGTGGCATCTCACTGGTTTTTTTAATTCTTTCTAGAGTGCATCAGATGGCTTATTCAGCTCAGACTTCTTTGTGCCATCTACAGAGAGCCTTGGCTTGAGCTCAGGGACACAAGCAGGAGCTCTGCCAACTAGTCCACTGGACCTCTTCAAAACAAGTTCTACCGCAGCATCTCCATTGGCTGGTCTAGGTTAGTTTACAAAAGTAAAGGTCTTGTTCCACCCCATGCTAACATCAAAACATGGAATCTAGTTTTCCTTTACTTCTTGTTTAGTCCTATACCCTTTAATCCATGTGCTGTTTGCCCTAAACGATTAAGTTCTGTGAATAGAGGGCTAAACTCTGCATCCTTAATTGAATCAGGATTAAAGCAATTAACTGCTTTGACTTTGACAGCAGATTCCTGCTTCAGGTACACAAGGCTTAAGTGAGCCAAACACAACTTGTGAAGTCGTGGTAACATTGCTTCACAGTGTCTTAATAATCATGTAAACAGAAGTAACTATATGGCAAATCCACCTGTCACTTCTGTGCTAGAACTAAGTATGTTCCTCCTTCCCTTACAATAACCTCAATTTTGTCCTTGCAGCACTGAAATGCAGCAAAGTAAAACTTTGTAAAAAGTAAAAGTAAAAAATTAAACCCTTTCTTCCAGCCCCTTTCCCCCAAACAGTTTGATTTGTAAGTGCAAACCAAGAGATATTTGCAAACAGTACATGAAGATCTTTTGCTGGTACCCTTTACGGAATTGATACGTTCCTGCTTGTGGTCTTCAGATGACTAAAGTGCTTTGTGACAACAATCTCCCCCCAGGTGGCTTGGCAATAACTTCATCACCATGGACCCCACAAAAAGGTTCCTTCACTCAGGCTGCATCAGTCTTTCATGGGTCTGTGATGCCTGCTCAGGCTCCAGGATATACTCCACCACTCGCCTTTGGTACTCAAGCAGTGCAAGGCTGGAACCAATCTTCATCTTTTGGTGCTACACCCACTCAGTCTTCTGGTCTCTGGTCGCAGCCAGCACAAGTTCCACCTAGTTCTTGGGCACAGCCAACAAGTGCTGTAAATCCCTTCCAGGGCAGTGTGTTCACATCTCCAACGCTGCCAGCTCAGACAGCCTCGGCACTGCCCTCCATGTCAACAACAGCTAGCCCACCTCAGCTGCCACCCAGAGCTACACTTCAGAAGGAGCTCTCCAAGAAAGAGAGTGATGCATTCATTGCTCTGGATCCACTTGGGGATAAAGAAATGAAGGATGTCAAGGAAATGTTCAAAGACTTCCAGCTGACAAAGCCACCTGCAGTACCAGCAAGGAGAGGAGAACAGCAAAACCTTACAGGTGCTTCTGGAGGTTTCAGCAGTAACTTTAATAGTAAAGTAGGCATTTCTAAAGATAGTATGGATCATGATGAACTGGGAGCTAGCAAGATGTCTGCCAAAATCACTTTGGAGTTAATGGGTACTGAAATAGAGGGTTGAAGGGCTGTCTCAGCTAATAAATTGAAGACTTGATCAGTGGCAGTGGCTGAACACTGACACCTAGTGCCTGAATTACTTGACTAGAACAAATTAAACCTAAGTGTGTTCAACAATGTTAGAATTTCCATCTGATTTAAGCTTAGTGAGGGACAAGCAGGAGTTAATTTAGTGTCTCAAAGCCACTCCAAGCAACTTCCGTGTAATTTTTTTTCTGTTACTAATTAGATGAGCTGTGGTGTTGCTATACAAGCAGACCTGAGTTCTTGTTAAATCTGTCAAGTGATCATGTCTCTCTTTTTTAGAACCACCAAAGCCTGTTCCTCGACAAAGTGCGCTGCCAACTGATGGCCTGTTTGAAAGTCAAGATAAAACAGACCCTTTCAGTGCCTCATCTGTAAGTAGTAAAAACCCAACAAAAACAAATAAACCAAAAAAACAAACTACAAACAAAAAAAGCCCCCAAACCCAAACACCAAAACCCCCAAATGACATCACCACCACAAAAAAAAAAGCCATCAAAAAACATTTTTTTCTCCTTAATAACTGTGGTGCCTGTGTTTGAGCACTACTTCAATCCTAGAGGATTCAATTTAGAGGCTATACAGCAAAAACCTTTTGCGTCTTTGAGGCTAATACGTAATCTAGCAGAGGGTATCTTTTGCAAGAAGGTTAACAAAGCATTTTTCCATTTGGCTTGGCTCCACAACCAGTTTCCCAAGGTGCAAAGTTCTGTAGTATTGGGACCCTTTACAAAAGAGCGTCCAATAATGTAGCTGCAGAAATATTCCACTTTGGTTATATATAACCCTTTTTAGAGCAGACTGAGCAGTGTGGATTGTGAAGCTCTCTAGCTGAACAAATGGGAGGTTCCATGTTCAGGACTCTGTGGGGGAGAAAGTGGCTTCACTAGATCTCTCCATTTGGGACAGAGCACTTGAAGCCCTCAGTGAAAATTCTGGACCGATTCCAGAATGCTGACTTAAGGCTTCTAATATTTGACTAAAAGATATCATGACTCCACTGGCTCCAAAGGCATGTTCAGTAGCAAACATGATTTTCTGAAAAATACCTTGCCTTGTACTAGCATAACTGCTAACACAGCTTAGAGCCCCCTTTTTTGTTGAAGCGGTACAACAAATGTGTGTTTAGCAGGAGCTCTGAAGTATTCTTTCCAGGTGTTTCAACAGGAAATAGTTGATAGAGCCGTGCAGTGTAAATCTGGTGAAAACTGGAAATCCACTAACAGCTTCTCTCTTTCCTTAGAAGGAATCTCAGAATCCACCTTCTGGCCCTTTTGGTGATCAATTTGGCAACCCATTTGCATAGATCAGGTAAGTCTTCCACTAATAAGCCAACCTACTTCACCCTCTTAAATTTGCTGAGGAAATGTTTGGTAAAGAGATAGCTAAAAACTGCAGTAGCTTAACACTAATGCTCTCTGAAATATGGCAAACAGTGCTCGGAAGAATTTCTGCTACAGTAACTCTAGCAGACTTGTATGTAGCTGCATTCTGTCTAAGCCTAGCCAGCTTCACTTGCTTAGAAATAAAGACTTTGTTCTTCCACAGACTTAAATCCCAACCCCACAATAGATCTAGATTTCCTTTCCTTGAGGAAAATTAATGACTAAATATTTTTTTTCAGAACTCAAAGGGGCTGACTTTAATACCTTCAGATATCCATGGGAGAATGTTAGCTAGAGTGCCCTGTATACAGCATACAGCTTTCTGAAGTTTAATCAACTCAACAATTGCAGTTTTGGATTCTGGGTAAATCAGGATAACACTAGAATAAGGCTATTAGACTCTAACTCTGATTTTAATCAAAAGCTGTTACAAGTGCTTTTGTTGCTAAAAACTTACATGATTTGAAATGTCATACCATTGACTGAAGAGCATGATCTACTGATCCAGCAAATTTTCTGCCATAACTTTCAGCCTTTCCCTGAAATACTGTCTAGCTTCTGATAGAAGACAAGTGTTGGTATTTATTGCTTTAGTTTTGTTCTCAGTGGCTCTCTTTAAGCAATAAAACACAACTGATAACCATCCTAACACTAATTCCTTTCTGTCATATTAGGAGTAACCAGAAAAGGACAAATGGAATAACTGGACCTCTTTTGCAACGTGATTTTTCTACATGTTTCACTTTGCTGTCTGCTATTCTTGCTGTTGTTTCATGATGTCTGCAATCTAAAATATATCCAGGTAGATTGAAGCATGGACCCTCAAAGAACATGTTGTGAAGATAGTAATTCAGGGCAAAGCAAATGGGGATATTGACTCATGCTGAAAACCCAAATTCAAATTGGTGGATGTTACCTTTACTTTAGTTCTTTGCACTCCTCTACAGAGAGTTTGGCAGCACTGAGTAATGTGTCTTGTACCATTTCCCTTTGCACAGCACTAACTGTCCCAAAATAGAGGAACTTAATGTACCTAGGGGAGAGATGTTGCCTTTGCATGGGGGTGGTGAACTGGTAGCTAAAACTCCACACCCTGAACAACTAGGTCAGTTGCCCATTATGACAGCAGCAGCCAGTTGTAAAGTTAAGTGGATGCTACTTAGTTCTAATTGGTGACTGGACAGATGACTTGGTCTCTTAGCCATAAAAATGTAACTATGTGTAGAGGGAAATAATCTAATATTAGTCTATTTAACTAAAAATAAAGCTATCATTCCACCATAAATGTATCATTAAGGGACTGCGGGGTCTGGAACAGCGCTGCTGAAGCCCTGAGTACTAGAGGCCTACACTGTAAGCTGAAAAACTTCTTGCAGAACATTTAGGTAGTTGTGGACACTAACCATTGTCTTGGTGCTAATAGGGTGTTTTCAGGGAGGGAAATCTACTAGGATTACTTTTCTATTAAGATGGCTTGGCAAACATGAAACAAGGTGGTAGGATTCTTGCTTATATCACAGTGAATCCCTGATGTGCTTGGTTTGAGTTGTCATATGGTGTAGTGGGATACATTTCCAGCATGCTGGAAAACAAAAACACCAGAATGGCTTCACTCCATGCCTAGTCTCCTTGTGAACAGATGTACCACTTCTGTGCCATTAATGTGAGGTAGTACTCTATCTCTTGGAAAACGTGCCTTTTCTCCAGAGCTTCTTTACTAACAGGTTTTTGAAACAGTTACAACTGCCTGTAACAGTCTACATTCTTGGCCAGTGGTGATGACTGATGTGTCAGAAGTTTTTCTGTTAATGTTGCTAAACTGGAGAGCTAAGAAAGTCAACTTGAATTCAGCCTTAGTATCCAATTCAGCCAGTCATGCAATTAGTCTTGTATACAAACTTCTCTTGCACTTTCTGTGATGAAGAAAAAAAAAAAAATAAATCACAAATTTAAGTATTTGTCTCAAACTGGAAATGTAGAAACTTATTGATGTTACACTGTTATATAAAACTGTAGTATCTGTTACTTAATGACATTAAAAAGAAGCAACTCTTCATACCAAATGAACATCAGTGTGGTTGTTAATTCTGTCCTCTCTAGCTCAGTCTTGTGGTCTAGTTGACATTAGAAGTTCAAAGCCTGCCAAGAATCATTCCTCACAGGTTCTGTAGCTGTCTGACGGCAGAGTGTCTTTCTGTAATTTCTTGCATTGGGCCTGTTCAACAAATGCTGTGCTATATTTTTAAAAAAAATAAAAAAATAATAATAAAAAAAAATCTTCAACTGATTTAGTAAAAACTGTCACTAGAACTTTGTCCCTTTGGCTGCTTAGCCTGAGCTTGTTGCTGCTAAAGATGTTTTCTTGCTTCTTTCTGCAGGAACATGGGAGCTGAGTGCTTAAATTGCATTGCACTCAGAAGTTTCAGTAATTCAGCCTGTGTATTCCAGCTCTGCAGGACATCTAAACTGATGCTAGGAAATCTCAGTTAGAACATGTTCTTGTGTTCAGAAGAAATTATATAACTTCTTTAACAGAGATAGTCTAAAACAGCAGCTTAGTAAAAGATTTATCATTTTTTAACTATTTGGCCTATTTCTAATATTGTTTGATAGTTAAGGGGTTAAAAAGAGCTCATTGCAAGAAATTTGTTATCCATCTTGAAACACAGGTCTTAAGGGGGTTACAGAGTCAGAGTGGGGCTTTTTTGCTTGGTTTGGTTGGGGGGAGAGGGGGTTGTTTGTTTGAATTTTGGGGTTTTGTTTGCCTTTTTGTTTTCGGATGGGTTTTTTTGGGGGGAGGGGGTTGGTTGTTTTGTTTTTGTTTTGGTTTTTTTGTTTGCTTGTTTGTTTTTTATCTTCTTTACTGCATGGAAACATATGATTTAGTATTAAAACTAAAGGGACAATTGACTCTCTTATGCCAATTGACTGCCCATATGAAGAAATACGTTTACCAGCATTTGAGTTAAGGATTTAAATCACTGCTGTTCAGATTTTGAAATGGCCATCAGGATGCTCATTTAGAGCAGGACCTCCTACAGGCTGGCCAAAGATACTTGCTGGTCTGCTAGCTAACTTTGAATAGTTGTTTACTCTGAGTCTCTGTCTTAAAGAACTGTGATAGCAGTTTTGATAAAAGAATACAATATTACAAGTGTCTGTGTCTTGCATTCTTGCCTAATAAATGAGTTTATTGTAACTAGATTTATCAAACTGGACTGAGGCTACAGCAGAGGAAATCTTTTTTAAATTAAATAATCCAAATCAAGGCTTGAGCAGGGGGGAAATTTGCCTGCCTTACTCTACACACTTCCCTCACCCTGCCCCAAAAAGCAGGGAACAGAAAAAAGTAAAACTACTTTATTTCTTTTTCAGTTACGGTAATAATTCATGATAATTTGGAATATCTTTACCCTGGATCATTATTTTAAGACTGTATCCAGATATGTAATTCTTAACAGCAGGCTATTTATGAGTGACTTGTGACTGTGTCCAACACATGATGCCTTAAATCTGGATTACAGCAAACTACTGAAAAGGAATGCTCTTCTAAAGAGCTGGCTTGTGGTTTGGGTTTTTGTGACAGAGTGAAAGCTAAAAGAGTTTTAGTCTCATTCAAACCCACACAAAATAATGTGTTGTTATTTTGTATTGGCTGGAGAAGGAATTAAAAAAAGAATCTTGGGACTTTAGTCCTCCAGTACTCCAAATGAGGATTCCAAAGCTGTTATACACTGAACTTGCTCTTGTAAACAGCTCTGGTTTAGGAACTATTTGTTCTTTACATGAGTCACTGTTACAACAGCTTTTTTACTAGGCAGTTAATGGTTCTCTTAATTCAATACATAATTTTTTTTTCCTATATTCAAAAGGTGCTGTTAAACAAAATTGGTTTATTTTTAACCTTGCAAGTGCTTCACAATATTTCCCCATTCAGGGAAAAAGTGGAATTTTCTGAAAAGTGGACTTTAGAGTACTTACAGTAAGGCAGTTTTGGCCAGTTACTGGCATTCTTCAGCACAGACTGCTTTTTGTTTGTTCTCTTGGTAATAAATAACAAAAGGAACAAATAAATTACAAATTCAGTCACGACAATTCTAGTCTGTTCACCTACAAAATGAGAATCATGCATGTTATTCTGCAGCTTATAGCCATACTATGCACTGTTGAGACAGTTGCCTCAGTCTGGGGGGAAAGCAGAAGGTAAGTGTTCTTTTTCTTCTGCAGCTGTCTCCACTGTTTTGTTTCTCTAACACACAGCATAAACATCCAGTGTGGACATTTCTAATGGTACCTTGCCCAGATAATCCTACAAAAAAGTAAAACTACTTCTTGCTGTATTTTGAGGAGGCAGATAGCAATGATTTATTTGTTTGTTTTGGATATATGTGACACAATAAAGGTGCCTTATATAGAAGTTAAAGGCATATTTTTCCAGGCAGGTGAAACTCAGGTTCCTTTTTTCTGTTGTGTGCTGTGTGAAAATCCCTAATCTCAATCTATTTCTTTCTGAAACTGCACAATTTTATGCTGATCGTGCTTCTCTTAGTATTTAAAATCTCCTAGACAGATATTTCTAATCTTTGGAAATACTTTCAAAATGTTTTCACTGCAAGTAGCACTAGGAGGACAATGAAGGCCTAGTCCCTACCAAATGCTTATGTGGAAACAACTAAAGAGTTATGCTTCCAGACACATGTCATTCACAAGAATGGCCAAAACTTAATGATGAAAAAATGTGAGCCTTATAATAGATATATGTTGAAGCAAGTCCAGAGGAAACCATGACGTTAATTAGAAGACTAATGCACCTCCCCTACAACAACAACAACTGAGAAAGCTGGGGCTGTTCAGCCTGGAGAAGAGAAGGTTGTGTGGAGCCCTTGTAGTCCCCAGACCTTCCAGTATCTGAAGGTGCCTACAGGGAACCAGGAGCTGTTCTCTTCATCAGAAACAATAGTGATAGGAGGAGAAGTAATGGGTGCACTGAACCCATTACTGAAGGGAAAAATGTGGTTAGCTATTAGGAAGGGGTTCTTTACTGTGGGAGTGGTGAGACACTGAAACAGGTTGCCCAGGGAGGCTATGGATTACCAGCACTGGGAGTGTTGAAAGCCAGGTTGGGTTAGACTTTGAGCAACCTGGTCTGGTGGGAGGTGTCCCTGCACACAGCAGGAAGGTAGGGACAAGATGATCATGAAGCTCCCAGCTATACAGAGGGACACTTCACTAGACCGGGTTTCTCAGAGCTCCATCCAGTCTGGCTTTAAACACTTCCACGGATGGGGCATCCACAACTCCTCTGGGCAAGCTGTACCAGTGCCTGACTACCCTCACATCAAAGAACTTCCTCCTAATATCTAATCTATACCTACTCTGTTTCAATCTGTTCCCCTTTATCTAGTCACTCCATGCTCTAAAAAGCCCCTCTGCCGACTTTCTTCTAGGCTCCCTTCAGGCATGGGAGGGAGTGCTGCATGGCTATGGCTGCAGTTAGATCACCCCCAAGCTTCCTCTTTTCCAGGTTGAACAATCCCAATCCTCTCACCCTTTCCTCACAGGAGGAGTGCTCCATCCCTCTGATCATGTAGTGGCTTCCCCTGGACTCTCTGACTGGTCCCTGTCCTTCCTGTGCAGGGACCCCAGAGCTGGATGCAGAGCTCCAGGTGGGTCTCACCAGAGCAGAGCAGAGGGGCAGAATCCCCTCCCTCCCCTGCTGCCCACGGGGCTCTGGATGCAGCCCAGGACACGTTTGGCTCTCTGGGCTGTGAGTGCCATGGCCGGGGCATGTCCAGCCTCTCACCCACCAGCACCCCCAAGTCCTTCTGGGCAGGGCTGCTCTGGGTCTGTTCATGCCCAGCCTGTACTGACAGCAGGGGTTGTCCCTACCCAGGTGCAGCACCAGCACTTGGCCTTGTTAAATCTCATCAGATTCCCAAGGGCTACTTCTCGAGCTTGTCCAGATCGCTCTGGATGGCATCCCATCCTTCAGAAGTGTCAACAGCACCACTCAGTTTGGTGTTATCTGTAATTTGCTGAGGGTGCACGCAATTCCTTTGTCTGTGTCATTTTATCAACACTGGTCCCAGTACAGACCCCTGAGGGACATCACTTGTCACTGATGTCCATTGGGACTCTGAGCCATTGGCCATTAACTTCTGCATGTGACCATCCAACAACTTTCTTATCCATCTATCAGTATGGAATTGGATCCATCTCTCTCCAATTCAGAGAGAATATTGCGAGGGACCATGTCAAAGGCTGTACAGAAGTCCAGATAAATGACGTCTACAGTCCTCTTGTCCACTGATGGAATCATTCTACCATAGAAGGCCACTAGATTGGCCAGGCACTTGCTCCTTATGTTTTGATGGTTATTATTATTTTAACATTCAGATCCAATTAAAGCACAGGTTTAGCATGTTCAGTTAGAAATGGTTCAGACAGAAGATATGATTATTAGAGATAATCCATAGCAGGTTACATTGGCTAGGAGCTTGGCTCCCCAGCATACCAAAGGCTGTGCAGCTTGAAGATGGTGCTAGCAACTACAATTGGCAAATGGCACATGCCCTCATGTGATGCTATCATGTCTTCAAATTCAAGAGAGATGTGCCTTATTTCTTGGTCAGTGACAATGATACAATCAAGACCTTTCTTTTGAGTCATCCATTTTGTAACTGATGAAGTCAACAGCTCTCTATTCTGAAATATGACTCAACAACTAATCACCAGAGCCACGTGACCAGCGCATGTATAGAGTGCAATCCAAGAGAAGGTGCAATCCGTTCTGTGTACTGATAGTGAAATGATTTTTGCTTTCTGAAGAGCACTCTTCTGTCCCTCAAACCTCTCAATAAAGGATAGCAGAGAAGGTATTTTGATTTCCATGCCCACCTTTGAAGTTCATGCTCTCAACTGTCATCTTCAGTGATGTTCTTCAGTGGCTGAACTGTTTTTACCCCCTCTCCTACTTAATTTGTGTGACTTAGCATCTGTTTCAAGGTGGTTTTTCAGTAACACTTTTTCTTCAAATTTAATCTGGAGGTGACAAGTTTGCAAATTTTCGTATCTTGATTCTTTTAAACATTGTTGTTGAATATATATCCCTTTGATTTCCCAGATAATCTGAATAGTGGATGCATTAGTGTTGTTTCAGAGTTCATGGATCATTTGCAATGAGATTTTTCTGATTTATTTATTTTTTATTTTTATTTCCCTAACCTCAAGTAAATTCAAAACCTTAAAGCTGAATCTGCAGCAAATCATGTTAATCTCATACCTAGTGTTATGCTGGAGAACGCCTATGGGTGTGTGTACATCACTCAATGAATATTCTTGCAGAAGTTGCTGAATTGTTATTATCATAAAATTATAGAATCACTTAGGTTGGAAAAGATCTGTAATTATGTTGTTACCTGAAAGTCAGTCAGAGACTACCATCAGCTCTAGTTTGCAGACAGTTGATGGCAGGACTTCCATTTGCATGGGGCACTTCAACTCAGTATCTTCTGCCTGTGATTTTTACTTAGACTGTAAATAATGCCTTACAACAACCTCTGGGAGAATCTTTAGGACCTGAAGTAGCTTGAGTCTAACTGCTCCTTTAGGCACAAGTCTGCTTTCCATGATTAATCCTTATTGCCTGTAAGGGTTTTTGGCTCTATTTTTACAGCAATAACTTAACAGTTAAGAAATACATTTCAATGTAAATCTGTCTAACATCAGAATACTTTGTAATTGGTAGGAATGAGTCAACTATTTGCTTCCAGACATCCCATCAGATGCCACAATATATTTTACAGGTCTAGCATCTAAGGGTTCTCACTCCTACTGTGTTTAAGGATAATCTGTCCATCTTCAACCCAAGATGCCAGAATAGATGATGTTACTCAGAGGTTTGCAGTCTTCCATCAGTAAGAAGATGGAAAGGTATCCTGCAGATACAGTAAGGAACAAGCTGGTCCTCATCAGATTTACCAGAGGAGTAGATTTTAATTTTTTCCCACTGTTGATGTTACTGTCATGCTGAGTGGTGGGAAATACATAGGAAACTGTACAGGAACCTTTTAAGAATTACTTGCTTAGTATGAGGCACCTGTAAGATGAGTTACTTACAAATGGCAGAGTTGATTTTGAAGAGGCTAGGGAGCTAGCCTCATCAAATTTCAAATACAATACTTTCCAGAATTTCACAGAACTGCTGAATTCATTGAAAAATCTAGGTTGAAAGGAACTTCCGGAGATCTGTTCAAAACAGGGCTTTAGGTTAGGCTAGCCAGGGGTCCTGACAATAGTGTTGCATATTTCCAGGGAAGGACCTTCTACCATTTCCCTGGGTAACCTATTTCTCTGTTTAATAGTTGTCATGGCAAGATGTTGGGCAAGTCTGTGATCCCTGAGCTGGTTAAGGCTTGATAGCTGAAAAGAAGTTGATTTATTTTCTCAATATAAACTTAGTACATATGTAAATTTAACATAGAATAAATGGCACTAGAGACTTGGACCAACTGCTGTCTTTGTTGTCCAAACTGCAGATTTCTCCATCTTATGGAATCAGGTTACATTTGTTTGGACTCCTGCGATATTTGTACTGTGTAAGGGGGTCAAAGAGCTGAGGGCAAAGCTCTGCCTGCACTGAAAACCCATGGGTACCTCCCACTGCAGGAGCTGCAGGTCTGCCAAACAGCTGGGCTCAGCAAAGGTCCCATTGTACAGCAGGGGCAAGAGCTTTAACTTGGAGAGATGTAGACAGAGAATTGCTTCACAGGGAATGAATACTCATCAGTAAGGCCAAACTAGAGTAAGTTACTGAGGATAAAAAGGCAAGTCAGACTTCAATGCTCCTTTATTCCTCTGCTATTTACCATTGAAGATAAGGTCACCAGTAAACTACTACCCTTGGCTTTAAAACTTGGTAAGTCATTCCATAATGCATCAGTTTTTAACATCTACCAGTGGGTGCTTTAAAGAAACCTGATTTCTATTAAGTAATGGCCTTAGATGTACTGAGAACTGGAAGTCTGATGATATTTAAAACTGAGCATCAAAATGACAAGTCACTCTAAAAAAAAAAATAGGCCTAACTGCAAGAGTATTCAACTTGGCAAGCTGAAGAATAGTAAGATAGCTAAACATGTCTGTTTTTTCTAGCAATGAAAATTATCCTCTTACCAAGTAATACCTTTATTTATGACTCTTCTTTCAGCTCTGGAAGGCAAATATGCTTTTATGCAGGGTTAAGAGCAACACCATCAAAGTCAATTAGCTAAAATCACTAAGATATATTGAAGTGCCTCATCCATTTGACATGTGCTGCTGTCTGTTAGTCTTTAGCTTTACTCATTGGGGAGCACAACCACTGTGTGACTGTAGATGTTCTCTGTGTATTATTGTTTCATTCTCTTCAATACATGACCCATCATAAGATCATTTGTATGCACAAAGATCTAAAAAAGGGGAAAATACTTGGCCTATTAAGTCTTCAAAGTTGTTTTTAATGTAATTTTAAACCACCAAAGAATTTAATATTAGGCAGCTGTTGATACAACTAAGTACTGCTATGAAAGTGAAACACAAATCAGGTTGAAGATGCTTTCAAAATATCGGTCTATGGTTTAAATATAAACTCACATGTGATTTTAGTATACTGCCCAGGACTGCACTGGAATGTTTTGTTTGACAGCTCTTCAGAAAAAGCTTTCCACAGGGGAACAAGGGAACTGAATGCTCCATCTCCAATACACTGCAAACTGAGCAGCTGGAGCTCATGGGGGCCCTGCGACCCATGCACCAATCAAAGGGTAAGCTATCCTTGAAAGTCTTTGTTCCAAAGTCACAACCAAAGGGATATCTGTCTGCCTGTTAGTTACGAGAAAGTGTCAGATTGCAGCTCCTAATACTTTATGTTCATGATTTGGTGAATAATTATGTCAGATTTGAAGTCACAGAGTAAGAGAATACTACATCCAAGTAGTACTCAAGTATACTCATTCAAAAAGTTTTCTTCATATAAAGTATCTACTTCGGCCATACTTGTGTTTCTGTTTAAAACATTTTTCAATATATTTTTCCTTTTTTAAATTAAAAAAACAACAACAAAAAATTAAACAACAATAACAAAACAAACAAACAAACAACAAACAAAAAACCCCACCATTTCTTTCCCAAAGGAAATTTTTATTTTCTTAGGGGAGTTCTGTTAAGGCTTGAAAACATACAAAATATAAATGAGCCATTTCCACACAGGAGGGAAATGAAATAATGAAGTAAACTAAATAATGAAAATCTAGCATCTTTACATACTAGCTAAGTATTATTTATTATAATTATTAATTCAATGTTATTTTATCCATTAATTATGCCTATGGGTTTTCAACAAAAAATTCACCAAAGATGTTTTGTTTTGAAAAGCTCTAAGTTCAGCTGGAAACCCCAAAGTTCTGGTAGATTTCTCTTTTCTCACCGAACAACATTAATATTTTTCTTTCAAGTTTCGCTCCAGACGTATTGAAAGATTTGGGCAGTTTGGTGGAAAAGCATGCCTGGAGGCCCTAGGAGACACACAAACCTGTAAAACCAGCAAACTCTGTCCTGAAGAACCAGAACCGGACTGTGGTGCAGATTTTCAGTGCAGTTCAGGTAGGTTTTTTTGAGCCATAGCAAGAAAAGCAGTAACTCAGAAACCACATTTTAGCTCTGTGAATAAGTTACATTAGCCTCATGCTAGCATTTAAAAACAGTCCATGGACAGGTGAGTTCAAAGCCACCATGCCAAAGCCACAGCAGCAAAACCAGTTAAGAAGTGGTATATTCCTCTCATCTTTCATTTTAATTTGCACCTTGCTTAAATTCTTCTGTAACTTCTACTCCATGGTTATAAGCTGACCATACTGACCATACCCTTTCTTCTAGCTTAACTGCCCCACTCGCTACTGAATCACTAGGTTTTATGAAAAAACACCAGAAAAAAAAAAAAAAAAATTAGGACTGAAGGAATTTTAACAGAATGGATATGGAAGTTTACCAATCTAACTGGTATGATAGATGCTAGTTGGAGACCAGCATGTATCTAGATCCAAAATAAGATATACATTTGTAAAGGGATACAAGGCATATGAACACAGTGCTCAAGATTCATCAGAAATTAAAATAAAGTAGGAAAAGTTAATTGTAGTAAAACTAGTCAAAACAAAAACAGAAAGATGATAAATGAATTTGAATTTCCAAGCGATTTTTTTATATTGCTTTATACTCAAATACCAAAAAGTGCAAATAAAGCAATTTAAAATTAGAAAGTAGACCTTTAACTATTAGTTCACAGGGATTGTGTGGCATTTACAGGGGAGGTTGATAATATCAAAGTGTTGTTTTATTATGCTACGGTTAATTTACCAAAGTCTTTAAATCCTGTAGGAAAAAAAACCCCGAGTCTTTGTAAAACCTGTGATATGTACACTCAGGAAATTTACTATTTCCTTGTTGCTTTGGAACACAAATCACTGTAGTTTTAGACACTACATGTTCATATTAATTCAAATAATATACAAATAGTAACAATTTAAATGATTTAGAAAGAATTTTTTGTTGATGTTGAATTGATATCTCCCTGTATTCTCTTAATACAAATAAAAAAAAAAACAAACCATCAACCAACCTAACATTTGAAGTTTACTATAGAACAGTCTAGGATGAAACAATTTTCTTCAGATGAAAGCAGTCCTCCTGCCAATTACTTTTCTCAGTCATCCTACTAACTTATATGTAACAGTAGTATGCAGGTTTTTTTTCATTTGAAAGTGGCAGAGCATAGGATTTTAATCCCTCATCACAACAGTAGAAAAACATGTAGAGGAAGATCTTAAAGAGTAGCCGAGGGTGCCATTTAAAGTCCATCTTGACAAAAATGCATTCAAGCAATGTTTTATTCCTTGATCAGGTCGATGTATAAAGCGAAGACTTGTGTGCAATGTAGATAATGACTGTGGAGACTATTCGGATGAAGATGACTGTGAATCTGACCCACGATCACCATGCCGAAACCATGATATTGATGTGTCTGAAGTTGGCAGGACTGCAGGACAAGGGTATGTAGGAAAAAGTAATATTGAGCCTAGTGAACAGTTTGGGATTGTCTCCAAAGCCAACTGAAAAACATGGGGCACAGTAACATTCCCAAAAGAGGAATATGAATCATGGTAGCATTTGTATTCAGAAATGCTAAGTAGCATTTGCAAGAACATTCAACTACCATTTTATATTGCACACTTGTGAGGATAAAATATGCAGACTGTAAAAATCAATCATAGTGTTAGTAAACAGAATCATACATACATGTCACATGGACAAACTTAAATTTTATATAAATGTAAAGTGTAAAAGTATATAGATTTGCTTCTAATGGTATTTCACAACCAATCAGTAATTGTCAATTACTTTGCTAAAATGCATGTCTAAAAGGGAGAAAATATCTCTTGACTGTTTATACAATGGGATGCCTTACTGCAACATTTTATGTCTGGCTATCTTTCAGTATTGCATTGTCCACTTCCCAGATCTTCTCTGTTTACGGAAGATTTCATCATTAATCTGAGTTAAAAATTAATCATTCTGTTCTCAGACCCTGCTGGATTTCTTTCATCTCTAACAAAAAGAAAATGTGACATACTGTTTACCTACACATAGAGTTAGAAGGCAGCAATCCAAACTGCAGAGAAAAGTATACCACAGCACCACCGTGTGTTTAATGAAAATCATACATCCTTTTCATTTCATTTCTTACTGTGCAAGAGCAAAAATGCAGCTTTTTTAGCATGGGGAAGTAAACCGAGTATACAGGCAATTTTAGAAGTTTCTATTACAATTTGTTACTAAAATCTTGCATGAGAAAATATTTAGTGTAGAGATGCAGAAATGACACTGGTGACTTCAATGACTTGTTTACCACTTTCTACAGAAAGACACACATACATTCACAAGATGTAAATAATGGAAATACTGAAAAGAAGTTGGAAACATCTGTAAATAGTGGAAGTACTGAAGAGATTGAAATGTATGAAACAGGCACAAAACGGCAAAAGAATTATACAGAATCCTCTAAGGAGTTGTTTTTGGAAGTACTTCTTGTACATCAGTATATAGATACATAGGGCTATACAGCTGATGTGCCTGCCTCCCTGGTTTTGTAACAGTTTAGATTTCCTCTCTTATGCTCCAGGAAATGCTGCTATTCCACTAGGTCACACACTGCAAGAGACAACGCTGGAGTAGCTGTATATGCCCTCTAAAGATTTGATGGATGTTGTACACGCTTGATAACCAAGTGCCTACCAGCAAACAAACTAATATAAGTTATTAAAATATATATATATGGCTGTTGAGATGTACATTTTAAATCTACAAGGAATGCTTTCTCACAGATGTACTTGTCAAGAACAAATGTTCTTTCTCACGAATACATTGGTCAAGGGAAAGGGCATTTTACCTCCTTTTGTGCCTAAAGTTTTCACTGTGTTTGAGGCTTAATGTCTTTCATTTGTTTATTTCTCATACATGATCCTTCAAGAACTTTACAAAAGATGTAACTATCTCCAATGCACAGATGAGAAGCCACAAGGGATGATTGGATGGAGCAGGATTCAGTTTCCCAGCTGTAGTCTCCATCTCTGTCATGAGTGCTGACACCCCCTCTTTTGCAGTATAACTTCTCTTGTATTTCTCTTGTAGAATCAATGTTTTAGGGATGCAGCCAATGGCCAGCCCATTTGACAATGACTTTTTCAATGGTCTTTGTGAGCGGGTGCGTGATGGGAACACGCGGACATACTACCGCAAGCCGTGGAACGTGGCTGTGCTCACTTACGATGTAAGTCTCAGTCCTTTGCAAGATAGGATGTGTTTAATTGAATGCCAACTCCTGGCATACTCTTCAAAGTATATCAGCATATCTTTTCAGTCAGGTAGCAGCTGTTTAGGCTTGTGCTACAGTCCAGAGGAAAAGATGTTGTTACCATATACTTCAGCAGTTAAGCTCAGTTATGCCAGAAAAACTCCCACACCTTCGTGCTGCACCTGTGCACAATAAATGATATTAGCTTTCTGGGAAATTTAAAGTATCAGCAGATGAAGTGAACAGAAGATATACAGAAAGGATTACGATACCCAACTTCTGCTAGGTAGAAGAGCAAATAAGCTACATTTTCAAGGACATGAAAAAGCCATGGATAAAAAGGCAGACATAATATTACAATATTATGGTCCTAGTTATCTTTTTCTAACCAGTGGTGATTTTCCCTGTCCCACTGGGAAAAAAAATCATTAGGCTTTTAAGTTTCAGACTATGAGTTTCACTGAGATTTGAACAACAAAAATGTTGATGATTGTTGAAAAAGAAGTCAGGTACTTTCCAGAAACTGAAGCACAATTTTGTCTCCTAAATTACTGTAAGTAGGAACTTGATAAAACAAATACAATTTAAATGAGATCCTTCCCAAAATGAATAAATCTGTCCCAGAGATCTCTGGTTATGCTTATGTATTGTTACAACAATTTTCAGTTGCCAAAATGTGATGTACTACTAAAGTATACTAAAATAAACAACATTGAAACAGGTATTCTGAATTAGTTATTGCTTGCTGTAAGAAAAGAAGGCAGAATCATAATTCTGACTTATTTTACAAGTTGGGAGCTTTTAGCAAATCTTAACTGTATTTTAGGAAAGAGAGACTATTATTCTTCACATGGAGTCATAGAATCTCCTGAGCTGGAAGAACCATTGAGTCCAACTCCTGTCTCTGCACAGGACACCACAAGGGTCACACCTGAGAGCGTTGTCCAAACACTTCTTTGAGCTCTGTCAGGCTGGTGCTGTGACCACCACCCTGAGGAGTCTGTTCCAGTGCCCAAGCAGCCTCTGGGTGAAGAAAGTTTTCTAATATCCAAACTAAACCACCCCTGACACAATTTCAGGCCATTCCCTCAGGTCCTGTCACTGGTCACCAGGGACAAGAGAACAGTGCCTGCCCCTCCTCTTCCCTCACAAGGAGGCTGTAGACAGCTTAAAGAGGCTTTTGACACACATAAATTACCTTGACAGCGTTACATGTTGAGATTTAATATTCACTAAATTATTGTCATTGCAGTTTTCTGTTCACTTTTCAACCACTGAACTGGCCCCAGTGAGGCAGTTTGTGGAGGGAGTGGTATTTCCATTTGCTTTGGTTTAAAAGAAAAAAGACTTGTAAGAAAACACATAGATATGCTCTGTAAAAAGTACAGCTTTAAAGTGCAACCTAGATTTTTCTACTACTGCCTGTTGTTTTCTCATACAATCTTTATTCTATCTTTTCTCAGACAAAAGCAGACAAAACTTTCTCATCTGTGTACTACCATGATCGTGTGAAAATGATACGAGAAGTTTATATAGAAAAACAAAAATATTTTAGTGCTGACTTGTCTGTGAAATACACACCTACTGATGGAAGTAACAAAAGTGCTTCAGAAGGAAATTTCAAATATGACTACAGAAAGAATTATACCTTTGGTTCTATCCTGCAAAGCTACAAAGAAAGGGTGAGAATAATTCTTCTAAAGGTTTTAATGTAACTATTTATGATACAGTTTATGCAGTAAATGCATAAACTGTACAATATGGTACAATTGATATAGTTACAGTGTTAGAATTAGGCAATAATAATCTAAGTATTCTAGTCAGCTGCTGCTTTTCTTTTAATTTTGCTTTTTTTTTTTAGAAAATGAAATACTGGTGACATTAGCATTAAGATTTCAGACACAGCCAAATGGCAACTCAAAGGATCTTCCTTTTGCCACTGTTTATCTTTGATTAACAAGCACCCTTATCTTCATCAGGGGCTTGGTGTTAGAAAGGATCAAGACCTCTGGTCTCATCTTGATTAAAGAGCATCTCTGATCTAGTGTACTGTGGGCAGATTAGATCAAGCCTTTGATCAAAAATTGTCACTGAATAGGGCCTACATAAACACGAAATAAATTTTAGGAATAATGACCAAAAGGTCAGATCTCAGAGACTGGGGTGCATTTGTACTAATGAAGTACCCAGGGCTATAAGGCATGGGCACCAGCAGTGGTACAGGATAATTCACAGTTTTACTAGCATGCTGCCATGACTTCAGTCAGTTCAGTGCTAGTTCTCATAAGCAATGCCTGTCCTGCACTTCCAAACAGTATGTTTGAAGGGAATGTTCCTGTAGACAGTCTGGAAAAAGCAAGCCTATTTTGGGATTGCAGATAAGCCATACCTCTACCTGCCCTGAAACAGTGGAAAGACCCTACCCCATTTTATTTGATAGTAAAGAAGCAGCCTTAGCATTTAGTGAGGTCAAAATGAGATAGACCACAAAAAATGATACCGGACATATTGTGGTTGCAGCAGACCAGCCCCAGGCAGCTGCTCCTTCACTCCCATACCAGCAGGCTTGGGAGAGAACAGGAAGGGTAAAAAACAAGAGAACTTGTGAGTTGAGATAAAGATAGTTTAACAGGAAAGCAAAACCCATGCACACAAGCAAAGCAAAACAAAAAATTCTGTCACTGCTTCCCACGGGAAGGCAGGTGCTCAGGCATGTCCAGGAAAACAGGGCTCTATCACGTGTAACGTGACTTGGGAGAACAAATGCCATCACTCCAAAAATCCCCCTTTCCTCCTTCTTCAACCCACTTTATATACAGAGGTTAATGTCATATGGTATGGAAAATCTTTTGGATCAATTTGAGTCCAGATGTGGAGTCATATCTGTCCCAGATGTGTCTCCCCCAACCTCCCAAGCACCCCAAACTTCCTTGCCAGCATAGCAGTACAAAAATCAGAAAAGGCCTTGTCTGTATGTAAGCAATGTTCACCAATAACAAAAAAAATCCCTGTATTATCAACCCTGTGTTCAGCAAAAAACCCAAAACACAGTTCTGTGCTAGCCGCTGTGAAGAAAATCAACCTTTCCCTCAGCCAAACTGAGCAGAAGTGAGCACTATGGCCTAATCCAGCAGCTGTGTGCCAATGAAATTAACTGATCAGGTCATACACGCTTTTCCGCACTTTATGCCAAGGCTTTGTGTGATTATGTGATTGCAATATGCCATCACATACAAAGTATATCAACTCCATAGAGCTGACGTGCACCATGTGCAAGGAATACTGGGTTTGCCTCAACTAATTAAAATTTTCAAGTTTGTCAGTCTTGTTGTCTAGGACCCATTCAGAGCTCTGGAGGTGAAATAGATATAAGGGAAAGCTAAGCTAAGTTTTATCAATGATTGATTAAAATAATCCTGAAGACAAAGATCTGCACTATAAAGATAAGCTGAATCCAGCACTGCCTTTGTACTGGTATGAGTTTTCTTGGGATGGAAAAAAACCATTTAAAACTCAAACCATGAATTTTCACAGACATAAAAGTTCAAGATCTATAGCTCAGGGGGTCCTAATGTCTGGTTATAGTCTCATGGCTTGTGACAGGAGTTTTGGACTCAAATTCTTGCTAAGAGATTGGTTCAGAGAATGAGTCACAATCTGTCACAAGCAGAGTATCACTGCAAAGTCAAGGAGCTGCAGGGTAGTGGAGTGACATGAGATCCCTCCAGGGCCCAAATGAAAGTTAAAATCAGTATCCTGGAGGTGCCAGGAGAGAAACAATACGGGTATGCTGGTTGGCAGGAATATTGCACCTACAAAAATTTCCTCATAGTGATTTCGGTGCCTGAAGATTTCTGCCAGTCTTAACCAGCATCTGAGTCAGCAGTTCAAGACCCTTTAAATGGTGCTGGATAACATGATGATCGGTGGTAGGTCCCTTTTACATTCCTCCTATTGGGCACTACTATTAAAGGAGTCACATAAATACTGCCGATAATAATGGGATTTGGAAGAATAATGTGTTCCCTTAGGTCTTACGTGCAACTATTTCACAAGATTTTATAAGATTTTTATTTCACAAGTTACAGCAGTAACTAGGTCCCAATTTAGAATATGATATAAAATCACCTGGAGAGTAATTTACAAAAATATCAGTTGCTATACCTAGACTTACAACATATGTACGGCTCAAATACATAATATGGAGTTTTTTCCTTAATAATTTTCCTTTTACGGTGTTGCTTTGAGTTTTTGGGGTTTTTTTTATTTTTTAATTGGACCTGTGCCCTTCTTTCTGACAATATGAGAATAGCAGGGAAGTGATCCAAAAAGAGAGAGAAAGCTTAGATCTGCACTGACTATAAACAAAGAGGAAACTCCAACTGATGTGAGTGGGCAGCTTCTGCTATTTAGCAAGCCATTTAGAACTACTCTTCAATGTTATGAAAGTCAGAAAGCCACTTTTCAGTAGGCATTGTGCTTCAAGTAACCTGTTGTCAAACAGATCACAAAGGCCTTCCTGAAATGAGTAAGGGAAGAGTTCTACAAAATTGGAAGAACTGAAATAACTCTCTTGCTGCTTCCTCAGTTCAGATCAGAGAGCTTTTTAATTCTTATAAAACAAGTTTGTCCCACTTCCATACTGCTAGATTGAATGCCATGTTGAAAAGTGCTGCAGCTTCTTTACAGGTAAAATAGATTTTCAAGCTTTGCTGCATACTAGAATGTCACTCTCTTCTCCTTTCCTCCCCCTGCATTCAGAACCAAACCTTTCTGCATGTAAAAGGACAGATTCAGCTGGGAAGGTTCCAAATTCGGAGTCGTGATATCCGTCTCACAGATAGCTTCCTTGATGATTTAAAATTTCTCCCTGCTGAATATGACAAGGGGGAGTATTTCAAATTCCTAGAAGATTATGGAACTCACTATGCAGTGTCTGGAACTGTAGGAGGAAAATATGAACTTGTTTACGTGCTGGACAATTATGCTATGTCTCGACTAGGTATGTTTTCTGTTCCTATGACCAAGTTCCCAGACTTTCAAAGAGACATGGTGGTAGACCTGTATATGTGGAAAAACACTGAGAACAGCACAGTTCTCAGCACAGTGCATGCTGCTTGTGGCACACCAGCAACCTTATAGGATTACATGAGGTAACGGAGAAAAGAGTCAACCTTTATAACTTACAGAACTATTTGAAATCTCTGGTTTAAATCTGTGACCGAAGGGCAAAAACACCTTAAACAAACCTCGTGAATACATTAGCAATAATTGCATGATTCACAAGAGATCTCCAAAGACAAGAAAACCTGCCTAAACCCTAAATCCTATTTGGTACTTGGTACCATTTTGTGGTACAATCACTCCAAGAGTATGGGGGTGACAAAACAAACAAAAAAAATATTGAAGTGCTTTCTAGAAACCACATGGAGCACATGAATGAGTTGAAATTGATTTCAAAGCTTTCAACATTCACACTGGAATATTCCATGCCCTGATTAAAATAGGAGATTAGAAATTTAATCTTCCCTCATGTGCAGTTCAGATACATGCAGGTTTGTGCTGGACTAAAGTGATCACACTGGAATAAAGTGAGAAAAGGCAATTCTCACATTGATTTTGGAGATCAGAAAATAAGCACCTGCTGCTTGCAGCACCAACAACAATACTACTATCAAATACTCAGACTATGAAAAGGGACATGGGACAAATATGTAAATTTCATTTCCCACTATTAGTCTGTTCAGCACCTCGAGATTGTAGTTCTGGAGTTTTTAAGTCCCAATTTTAAGCAAAATTGTTTCTGAACACAATGCTTTTTCCAGATGATATGTTTGGGTTCAATAATGAGAAAGGGAGGTGTTGGAAACAGTAGTGGATAGAGGAGGGTTAGAATTAATGGAGAAAACACACTTCTAAGAGATCAGTGGCCTTAGAAGAGAGAGACTGAAAGAATTCAGTACTTTAGTACATAAAAAGAGTAAACATTGAGCAACTGCAAAAGACAAAATTTCAATATAATAAAAGGAAAAACTGGTTCCTAAAGGGAGACCTGCTTTCAACTAGATAATGGAATACAGAAACTCATTTTTGGTATTTTCCTAGTCACCATAGATTTCACCTGCATCTGTTCAGGCACTTCAATCACAGTCATCCGCATATTCATTACATAGACAAGGAACAAGTAAAAGATAAATGGGATCACAAATATTTCCAGTAGCCCTGAAATGTATTCGGTAATAACAATGTCTCTTTATTTATGGTTATTCAATCTATCTAACTACCTATTTCTAATTTCAGGAATCACTGTAGAAGATGTGAAAAAATGCCTTGGCTATCACTTAGATGCCAATATTGCATATGAAAACATACAAGCCAACTTTAATGTTGATGGTGGTAAATGTGAAAGTATTCATATGAAGGACAAATGTAAGTATATCCTTGATTTACATTATATCTTTTGCTTAAGGAAAGACAACACCAGTTGCTTCCCTTGAATAATCAATATAGTTATTGCTGTTAGGGAAAAGACAAATCCAGGAGAGAAATACATGTGAGATTCACATTCTTACAAGTGCCCAAATCAAGACAGCCTGAAAATTTGTTCCCAGGATGCACACACATGAAGACACCAGCATGATGCATACATACATACACATATATACACACATCACTGGCCACAAATAAATAGAGGCAAAATACAGACAGCACTCAAGCAAACACAAATGGCACAAGTGGCTTCATATTTTTCTCCTCTCCATCTGATCTGGGAGAAAGTCTTTTAGTGGGCAATATCACAGAATCACAGAATCACAGAATGGTTGAGGGTTGAGAGAGTCCTCTAGAGGCCATGTTGTCCAAGGCAATACAAGCCTCAGGTATTTCAGTCCCCCCACAATATTTATATATAATCAGTACAGATAACTCCAGCAGCTGACCTTAAACATCCAGTTGATCCAACAACTGCATCGTTAGCCTCTCTTGTTTGTGACAAGATATACAGACCCACAGGTCTGCTCCCATTGCTGGTGCAGACTCTCGGATGCACACCAAGACACACACTGTGGATGTCTCCAGGAACTGGCCTTAGGTGCTCAGTTGATTCAGCAACCGGACCTTAGATCCTCTTACCTCCAGTTGCCTTAGACAGAAATGCATTCATATGCAAAGAGATCTCAGTCAAACCCAGAATGCTGAGGTCTCTCCAGCATTTGTCCTAGAAACCCAGTATCCAGCTCCTCCACTTGTCTCACTCTGCAGACATAAAATCATAGAATGGTTTGGGTTGGAAGATGACCTGAGAGATCATCTAGTTCCAACACATCATTTTGGAAAGGGATTCAACACATTAAATCAGGCTGTCCAGAGCCCCATCCAACCTGGCCTTGAATACTTACAGGGACGAGGCACAGTTTCTCTGGGTAATCTGTTCCACTGCTCCGCTGCACACCGAGTGAATTCTAACTAATCTGAATCTCTCCTCTTTAAAAGCACTCCTCCTTATTCTGTCACTATCTAACCAGTAAAAATATTGCTCTTCTCTACATAAGCTTCCTTTAAGTACTGGAAAACTGCAATGAGGTCTCCCCAGAGCCTTCTCTTTTCCAGGCTGAACAACCCCATCTCTCTCAGCATGTCCCTCATAGGAAAGGTTCTCCACCATTCCGTCCATTTCTGTGGCCTCCTCTGGACTTTCTCCACAGGGTCCACATCTTCTTTGTGCTGGAGACCCCTAAGCTGAATGCAGGTGGGATCTCATGAAAGCAGAGTAGAGGGGTGTCTTGGTTTGGGAAGACAGGTATCTGCCAAATAAAAGCTGGAGTTTGCTTTGGAATGGGGAGTGTAAGCCACGCCCCCTCCCCCTTTTTTTTTTCAATTATAAATTTACAATCAGAGGCTCTTAGGCAAAGATTTTTGGGAATAGGAAATAGCAGTTCTTTACTAGTATGTATTACAAAGCAAACAGACCAAAAAAAAAAACCAACCAACTACAGCATTAATAACAAAAGACAACAGTACCAAGAAC
>VXBN01014468.1:49573-95299 GCA_013397395.1 Sinosuthora webbiana | reverse complement strand
TAGGACTGGTCTGACTCCTGCGGCGCTGAGAAGGCGCAGGACTCAGGCCAAACTGGTGGTAGTAGATATCTTAGGACTGAATCCCTTTTGCCACAGTGAAAAAAAAAAACTCCAGCCAGAGAGTTCTCTCTTCCTGAACGCCGAAAAAAGAACAACCCCCAACTCCTAAAACTATGTCCTTTTTTTCCTGCCTTATCTCTCTCTCTCCCCGCCCTCCCAAGCTTGTCCTTTGTTTCGGTTAAATATCCTTAAGTATCCAATACTTGGTCTTCTTGGTAATTTCTGGGGAAAAAAATTCTTTAGAGAAAAAAGAAGGAACAAACCCAACCCCCAACAAGGGGCAAAATCCCTTCCCTTGCCCTGCTGCCCATGGGGCTCTAGATGCAGCCCAGGACACATTTGGCTCTCTGGGCTGTGAGTGCCATGGCTGGGGCACATCCAGCCTCTCACCCTTCTGGGCAGGGCTGCTCTCTGTGACTTCTTCTCCCAGTCTGTGCTCAGGCCTGCTATTGTCTGACCCAGGTGCAGCAGCTTGCACTTGGACCTGCTGAACTTCATGAGGTTTTTATGGCCTCACTTCTCAAGTTTGTCTGGGTGTTCCAGGAGGGAATCCAATCCTTCTGTTGTGTTAATGGCTCAGTTTTGTGTCATCTGGAAGCTTTCTGAGGGTGCACCTGACCCCACTCTCTATCATTGATAAAGATACTGACGAGCATTGGACCCAAGCAGAGCCCTGAGGGACACCACCCATCATCAGCCTCCACTCAGAAACAGAGCCATTGACCACAACCCTCTGGCTGTGCCAGTTTCTTGCCCACCAATAAGTCCACCCTTTGGACTTATGTCTGTCCTCAGTTGGGAGATAAGGAACTCATGTGGGACTGCATCAAAGGTCTTAAAGAAGGCCAGGTAGATAACATCTGTTGGTTGTTCCTTGCTGACTGTTGGTCACTGCATCACAGAAAGCCACCAGATTTAGGCCACAGCAACTGCTGCTCTGGTACTTGGCTCCCAAGCCACTTATCCTATATTCACCTGCTAGTCATCACACACTGGCATATGTATTGTCACTTCCTCCAGTTGTTACCACCCCAAACACCAAGTGCCTATCAGCCTTTTGTGCTGGACTAAAGTGATCACACTGGAATAAAGTGAGAAAAGGCAATTCTCACATTGATTTTGGAGATCAGAAAATAAGCACCTGCTGCTTGCAGCACCAACAACAATACTACTATCAAATACTCAGACTATGAAAAGGGACATGGGACAAATATGTAAATTTCATTTCCCACTATTAGTTTGTTCAGCAGCTCTAGGGCTCTGTACACAGGTACGCACACAGAATAGAGTCCCTTCACCCTAGTGAAGAGTTAAAATGAAATTTAATGGTAAACCAGGACAGACTGCAAAGATGAAGACTAGTACACAGCAGAGAAACTCACAGATCACTAATTTTTCTATATGCAATCAGTCCACTTCTTTTTTTTGCCTTTATTCCTTTATTTTCTGAAGTTTTTTCCTCCCAAAGCCAGGTTGAACCCCCCTTACCAATGGCACTCCTGTAAATATATGCTAGTATTTAAATTTGTTTAATCGCAAAACACCATGTTTTGCATCCAGAGAGCCCTTCCATTGACTCATCTTGCTGCTCCATCCTGCAGGGCTAATGGCTCTGCTGGAACAGGCCTGAGAGGAGTCAAA
The DNA here is from genome assembly GCA_013397395.1 of Sinosuthora webbiana. NCBI lineage: Eukaryota > Metazoa > Chordata > Aves > Passeriformes > Sylviidae > Sinosuthora > Sinosuthora webbiana. The sequence goes on along the minus strand of VXBN01014468.1, from coordinate 93,598 downwards.
GGAGGGCCTCCCTTTCTCTGACTACCCTGTTTGTGTTCCCCTGCCTGTCATTGTTGCCCTCTGCTCCTTTATGTGTCTGGAGATGGGCTTTGTTCCACATGGAATAAAAATTGCAAAAGGGAAGGATATTTACTAATATGTGTGTAAGAGACAATAATTTTCACTGCTCTGCTCTTGTATTTTAATTATGAAGCAAAAGCTCCTACTATTCTAATTCCTGCCCTATTTTGACTTAGCTCAGGGGATACAGTAGAATTACTCATTATCTTTTGCTTGTCATCAAAGGACTGTGATCTCCATAATGTGTCTCAGTTTGTCATATCCTTTCTTTTACTTTCAGAGTTTTCTAATTTAATTGCAAAATAAAAGATTTCCTTCCACATAAGAGGTATGAGCAAAGAGATATTGAATTCTCCTACACCCAACAGTTCTCTCTATAATCATTATACAAAGAGGGACTGGCTGCACTAGGAGGACAGCTGTTCTTCCAGATGCATGGACATTAAACATCCTTCTTCATCCTCTTTTTTTTTTTTTTTTTCTGCAGCAGAAATGAATGATAAGGCTGTCATTGATGATGTCCTTTCCTTAGTTGAGGGGGGGAAGATTGACTTTTCAGTTAAAATCAAAGAAATGTTACTTCGAGGATCCAAAGTGGTTGATGTAGAGGATTACATACAGTGGGCTAAATCTTTGGTTGATGCTCCTGTAGTGATACAGCAGCGGGTGAGTACAGCTTCTTCAAAGCTATGGCATTTTACAGTTTGAAAGCTTTTTGTTCTAAGATGGAGGCGAGACTCCAAGTTTATCATGAACTTTCACACATTGTCTTAATCTTAACTGTTTCTTCAGATGTTTATTCTAGTGATGATTATATCAAAAGGATTCAGAACTTTGGAAAAGTGTGTTATGCATTGGCTTTTTTTCTTCTACAGCCTTCTCCAATACACACCCTTGTTCCAGTTAAGATGAGAGATGCATATTTAAAGAAACAAAATTTGGAAAGAGCAATTGAAGACTACATTACTGAATACAGTGTGTGCAAATGTGAACCCTGTAAAAATGGAGGCACCCTTGTGCTGGTAGATGGAGTTTGTACATGTCTGTGCTCAAGTTATTTTAAAGGAATTGCTTGTCAAATTCCCAAATCTACATTAGTAAAAGGTTAGTAAATACTCCAAATAAATTAAAATTACCTTATCTGTTGTAACAATATGCTGACAAAATAAGCCTTCATAAGAAAGAAGCATTTCATAGCACTTCCTTATACGTACTGCTGTCAAATCTCAAGGGCAAGGTGTGGAAGTTAAGGTAAGTTACTGGGTTCTTTCCATAAAGAGCGTACTCTAATTTGGAGTTCATTGTCCCACATACATTACTGTGTCTTGTTCACAGTACGTTCACTTACTGTGAAAAAGAACTGACACTAAGTTCATTTAAGTACACAGGAGTATTATTGAAGCTTGGTGCGGTACTGGTAAACTGATTTCAGGCAAAAGCAATCTCACCATGTCAAACTATTTTGTCTTCAGTTTTCTGCAAAAGCTTGGTGTCTGCTAGCACATGATCATGTTTCACAATTACTGTGCTAGTTTAATATTAGGTAGGGGAAAAGGGAAAAGAATGTAGTCCCAACAACATAAAAAATTTACTGTGCAGTAAATTCATTCTCTGTGGCCAGGTTTTTAATGCATAGGTGTCCAAAATGTGCCTTAGTGCTTGTTTCCTAGCATGATAAAAATATTGAAAGCCCAGGGCTCTTAAGCATTGCCACTGACAAATGCATTTTTAAAAGCCAAATCTTTGTGATAGGTTGGGTTCAGGAGACTGCAATGATCTGCAGAATCACCATAACTGAGTTGAATCATGGTCCATCTTCAAAGAGGTAGATGGTCTAATCCTTTATGGTGTCTTAATACCAGTTGTGACTGATGGAGGCTGGAGCTGTTGGAGTGCCTGGTCCACCTGCATCCATGGAGAGAGCACTCGAACTCGGCAGTGTAATAATCCCGCACCAGGACCTGATGGCAGACCATGCCAGGGAGAAAGCATTGAAAAACGGCCCTGTGAAGAAGGAAAATAGTTATGCTACTCAAAACCAGGTAAGCAGTCTCTTTAAATGTGTTACTGCAGTTTAGAATGAATGCTCAGCCAATATTTGGAGCATTTCAGAAATGCAGTTGATGAAGTGATAGGTAAATTCACTTACGCATTTCACTTAAAACTCTGATTTGATACCACCTTTGATCAGCCATCATGTATTGAATGACTATATTTCTATTTGAATGTTTTGACAAGTAACGTTATATTAGAGAACTCTAGATTAGAATAGAATTCTGGATAAGAATAGACTAAAAATACAGCTCTCAAAAAACAACAGATTTCATCTTCAGTCAGACTACCCATCAAAAATCTTATGTCTTAAGGAAAGGGAAGAGACTTATTTCCCAGGAAAAAAATATTAAGACAGTTTGAGACACTGAAGTCTCTTACTTGATAAAAAGAATACTAAATTCCAACATACCTAGTGTTACAGCAGATTTGAAAGTTTTAGCTTGAAGAAACATATTTTTAAGAAATGTCTAAGTATATAGTTTTGTCAAAAGATTTGATGGGTTTTTTGGTTGCTGGGGTTTATTAAATTATTATTGTTAAATTATTATTATTATTATTATTATTTACTGAAAAGCGAAACAAAAACCAACATGAAACAGAGAAAACAAACAGAACAGTATTTTGAGAATGTATGCTCTGGTCTCCAGGATGGCAAGGCAGACCCAAATTTCTTCCCCTGCTGAAAACAGTAGTAGTTTTTATGCCCAGAAAAAAAGTGTTTGGGTTTTATGCTTAACGTGTTGCCATAAGATCCTTATCTTCTGAGAGGTCGAAAGAGGAAAAGTGGTGGAAAGATGGAGAAAAATGTTGAATGTTTCCCCACTGAAATAGCTTGATAGCAAGTCTTGTAAGATGTTCTCTACCTGCACTAAAAAATATATGAGAAGATTTTTACTGCCCTCTCTCAGCTTCAGCAGATCTCAGTTACTTGTAGTATATCACCTGTGAAGCACATTGAAGGAATCATGCCCAGCAAGACTTCACAGCCCCACGAAAGGAAATTACAAACACCTTCCTACAGCATCACATCTCTGGACTGTTAACAGCTACTTATTCCATGAGTTATTCCACAGGTGTGAAAAATTAACATTGAGAGAAGAATATGATACAGATTTGGAAGATCAAGAGTAATATCACAAGGACAGGTATAAGAAGCATAAATTAAATAAACCAGCAAGCTGTAGATTTTAAACAGACTGAAGACCTGTCCTTCACATAATAGGCATACCAAAAGTAAATATGCACTTTAAAACCTCAACACAAAAAAAACTTGAAAATTATTAAATGTAGATGATTAGGCTCACTCAGGAAGTCTCTAAAGAATCAATTTTTGCAGGATTGGAAACTATTCTGGGAATTGTATTTCTATGTGTTTCCCTACTCCTGTACATTCCATAGGTCAGTGCTATTGCCCTCTTGTTAAATTCAGGCTATGAAGTTAGCCTTTTCTTGATTCAAAGAAGCTGGTGTTATTAAAATAAGAACAAACCTTGTAAGCAGCTTAATTTGATTCCTGCACTGTATCATTAACATGCTCCTCATCAGCCATGAGAGCAAGGACAATAATTATTCATGACATGCATATATTCACCAATGTTTCCTCTGGTATGGCATAGAAAAAAATGTTAACCTAACTTTGGCTTCTGGTATTTATATAGTTTCAAACATGTGGAGTCCTCACTCATGAAGCAGAAGTCTGATATTTAAGTCTTCTGAAAATCAGACTATGAGTTTTGATTCATCCTTCACAGAACCACACAGAGTCTCAGAATGGGTCAGGCTAGAAAGGACCACACTGGGACAAAAGGTCCAGTCTGCCTGCTCAGGCAGGGTCATCCCAGAGCACGTGGCACATGATTGTGTCCGGATGGTTCTTCATTAGAATTCTTTTACATTTCAGTCATATTTGGAACACAATAAAATCATGACCTTAGTGAGTTATGAGAGTAAAATTTCTTTTTAATTTTGACCAAATATATATGTTGTAGCTACTATCTCCTATCACTTCTTCACTTTTTTTCATCTTTTTTTAGAAAACATTGATGGATTTCAAGCCGGTTCCACGAATCACAGTTTCTGCTGGCCAGCTAGCTACACCAGAATGGCATGGAATGGCATAATTAAAAGTACCTGCAGCTTAAATAATCTGTAATCAAAGCAAAGTAATAAACTATAAATATATTAACATAGATGTGCTGATACAGTAGCTGTGGTCCACATTTTATTTGTCTGTGGCTGTCATTAGAACATGAATACTCCATCTTCATTAGTCAATGGAGTGTCCCTTTATCAATGTTTTTTCATAATTATTTCTAGCATGTTTTCAAACTGATTTTCAAGAACTCAAATCCAGCACAATTATAAGCATCATTTGGTTGATGGTACACTGTTAGAGAAGAACTTTGAAGAGTAATAACGTTCAGCAAAATGCTCTTGGAGATTTATTTCAGCCCTATGTTTTACATCTAATTCATGGCACAGATCACCAGGACATTTATGAAGACATGCAGCTTCACTAAAGCTCTTATGCTTGCTCCTTGCAGTATTTGCAGAATAGTTCATCACTCTATCTTGACTATGTCAATAAGTTAAAGATGTGAAATTTTCAAAATCATTCAAAAAAATGATTTTATGTGAAATCAGAGGCACATTAAAAAGGGATAGAAAAATTTTCCTATTACCATCAATATTTTTAGTAGAATTTCCCAAACAAGGAAATGTAATTGATGTAATTTTGATGTCACTGAACCTACCTGTCTGTTTTCCTCAGTGACTTTTGAACCCAGCAGACAATTCCCGGAAAAATTGTTTGGAATGAGTAGGAAGGATAATTCTCAATGAGGTATCATTTTAAAAGGCAGCAAACTTGGGAAAACAAAGATAAATCAGTGTCCCCTGACACTGATTCAGAGGAAAAGGTAACCATGTTAACTTAGCTATACTACTAGGCATCAGAAGATCCCCTTGGAAGCAAGATATTAGGAAATGGTTAATAACAAAGATATATGAGGGCTTTGTGGTTTGGAAATACAGAAATAGTAGAAGCCATGAGATCAATGAAATTGGTCCCTTAAACAGTGGCAGTCCAGATCTGGAAGAATCTCCTGGAACATTCTTTCCCCGCCATGAGTGACTCTAAAGACTCTGAGTGCCCAAGATTAAACATCACAAAAGAACGCAGGAGAGAAAACAGTGAACCACAAAATCTACTGTGCTACAAAAATTAAACCAAAAAAAGGCCTTTCATTGGTCCTGCCACCATGAACAGTCCCTTCAGGCCACAGGAATGGCAACAGGTTTCCACTAAAAGGTTTCCAGTAATTAATGTTCCTAAGTGCAAACATGGGATATTCCCAATAAACGAAACACACATGCACCTAGAATACCTGCAGTCTTCCTGGGACATTTCAGAAAGCCTCAAACCTGACAGGACTTTTACTGCACTGCAATAAAGCACCTTTTGGTGAAGATCTGGTGTTACTATCTCACAGTGGGAGCAGTGGGAGCAGCAGAACTCTCCACCAAGGGTAGAGCTATCAGATATTAGGAAACTTTTAAAAAACAGAGCAAATTCTAAAGAGATGGATGTGAAAATATTCCTGCTTTAAAAAAGTACAAAGATGACAGGCCTAGGGTAACCTACCATAATCTAGGATGTAACACACAGTGTGAGCAGACATGGTGACCAAGCATCTTTCCAGTAATCCCTCTGACAAGCAGATTTTTTTCCTAACGGCAGAATTCTCCCTGTCCTGTTATTAATGTCCTTCTTAAACTGCTCATGTAGCACATGCAAGCCTTACTGATCTCTGTCCTCCTCTGTGCTCTTCGGAAGATCATTTCTTATTATGAATTAATATAAATGAATATAAATGATAGTATAATTCCCACTTTAAATGTAGTCGCAACTTACTTAGACACATGTGATTTCAATTCCATATTTTTTGGTATAAACACTCCTCATTCCCTGATACTTACAGACTTTGTCATAACCTTCCATCTCCACTTTCTTAAGTTACCTGAGGCAAGCTCCTTCAGTGTCTTTTCAGAAGTCAGGAATTCCTACTCATATTGTAAGTCTTCACTTAGTCACTCAGCATAGCTGACCAGAGCTGCACACAAGACTAAACAAGCCTCATCAGTCCTCTACACAAATTCTTTTCCTGCCTCTCCCAAAAATCATTTGCCTAATCTGCACTCAAATTACATGTACTTTTCACATGTGCATGTCATGTTAGTGACTCATTGTCTCCCTGGCACAAAGCAAAAAAAAAAAAAACCAAAAAAAAAAACCAAAAAAAAAAAAAAAAAAAAAAAAAAAAAAAAAAAACCAAAAAAAAAACAAAAAAAAAAAAAAAAAAATCTTTCTCGGCTTAAGTATATGACTTTGTTATTAAAATTTGGTTGAGTTCTATCACTCCAACACACAAACTCTTCTCCTCCTTCCTGTATAATCACTTGATTCTCCCCAGAATGAGAACCACTCAGTTTAGAGCACCTTCAGATAGCACCACTATAGGCCCAGCTCTTGAACCAGATTCCTGACCCAGGTAATGGATCAGACAGGATCAGTCCCATGACCGATGCCTGCAGAACACTGTGAGTAAACTCAGTATCAGTAATGCCCTTCCTGCTAAAGTGATGTAGCTTTAACCATCTCCTTGTCTACCCTGTAATCTTTCTGATAGGTCACATCTCCCAAATCCTGTCACTTAAAATTCAGCAAAGGACATCACATGAAATACTCTGCTAAAACCTAGACAAATAAAGTAAATTGTATTACCTTTGCCTTAAATGCCGGCTAAAGTTTGTAAAACAAGCATTAATTTATTCAGACATAATCCTTCTTTAGTGAAACCTACATTAGATGTAGCTACATGTATGGACTGTTTTCTTATTAAAACAGTTTTTCCAAAATTGTTCTTAGAGTTACATAATGTTGTGCAAAATAAGCATGTAGCTACCCTGGTGATTTTTTGGCTTTAGGAAAATATGTTTGCTAATTGGCCTTATAAGTATCTGTAGTTGTATTTGTTATTATCTATATAATAGATAGTACTGATATCTTCCATTTAAGTTCAATAGAAAGCAAATTATTTGAGACTTACAGCAATACAGTAATCTTTTCAGTACTGTAGCCCTGACATTTTAGGGAAATCCTGATTTCACCTCAGAATGCAGCTTAAACCTTACTTCTGACACAGATATGGTACTTTCTGTTCTTTTACTTTCATATTTATTTATCCCCCATTGATTCATACTGAGAAGATTGCTTACTGAAAACTCAACTGTTTTTTATTTAGAAGTTAGACATCACCAGTATATACCAGGACCCTCTTTCCTGTATTACCCAGGACTTCACTCCCCTTTTTCCTTCTTTCACCCCTTTTCATTAAGCCCCTTGTTTTATTTTTTGGGGTTTTTTTTTCTAGATCTAGATCACTGAAGTTTATGGTCATACGCCCCTTCTTCTTTTAATTTTTGTGCACAGAAAGTCTGCAGCACTACAGAACTTTAATACCCTGTCAGACCAGGACAATCCTATTTTTCTGATAGTATCAGGTATGAAGAGCTGAATAATTAAAGGCTAATTGACAAACATATAGTTCAGCCTATTAGAGACAGAAAATTCCTTCAGATATTAAACATCCATGAAAGTCTGGGTCAGAAGGAGACATGCACGGCATTGATAGTGAAGCCTAAATATATGTAAATTCAGGAACTCTATGAGTATGAAAAACAAAACCAAAATATATTTGCCTTTTTAATTCAGTCAAAGATTACTGAAAAAAATAACTATATAATTTTATCATCAGCATAGACCTGATTTTCATGAAAATCTTGGGAGTAATTAAATAAAATAATAAAACCTATTCATCCTTCACAGTGGTGTAATGTAACCAAAACAAATACTGTTTAAAATTCCACTAGGTCTCTGATAATGTGCAAAACAAGAATACTGCTAATATCTTTTCTTGGGAAGCCTGGATAAACCACATACACCCTGTTAAAAAGTACTCACAGTGAAGGACAGAAAGCATCTTACAATCTCTCTGTTACAGTGCACACTCCTAAGCAGGCCTGTGGAGTCAGAAAAACTAAAACTATGGTAAGTGCAGAACTTACTTTCATATACTATTTACCCCATGTATGCATTAGCACTAAAACTGCTCTTGATGGGACTGTAAAACTTTATTTCTAACAGTTTTCAAATTAATCTGGCTTTCCTCTTTTGAGGGCATGAGGAAACTTTTTATTTTTTTTAGGTCCTCCATCATCTGAACTGGATTGTATATGATTTGCTGATTATGGCATTCAAAATTAAGGAAAACAACTTCTTTTAAGGCCAAACTGATAAATTAGTTTGTGTACCCAGAGGAATTCCGCAGTCAAGGGTCAGTGTGACACTAACCAAGAAATGGAAAGGGGTCACACCTTCTAACTAGATTTTTAAAAAACAATTCTAATATATTATTTTGATTCAGCAGGAATTTTTAACTAAAAAGATAAGGGAATTTACCTGTATATCTTCGGTATAGTTGGATGGGGAGTGTGGTGTTGTATGTGTTTAGCAAATTGATAGAATTTTTTACCTTATAAAGTCAGTTTCTTTAAACTCCCTATACATATCTCTTAATAAGTATTACAGTATTAATTAATATTTTATTAATAAATCTGTTTTATTAATTTGATTAATATTATTTAATCAAATTAAATAATTTTAATTTATTAAAATTTTATTAATATATCAAACTGGTAATTTCAAGATTAGTGATTTTACAGATAAATGTTGAAAAGTAAGAAATCTGCATTACTTTTCAGGCCATCATTGCTCTTGAAAATAATTAAGAACTCCTGGAGTAGCTTGGATACATTTATCACAGTACAAACAATCATCCTCCCTGGATGCAGTACTACTTAAAAAGTATTTACTTGAGGCTGTCAATCCTGTTTCAAAAGAAGTTGCCTTGTGATACTTAGAGGTGAAAAAGGTTACCTATTCCAAGTGTCACTTGAAAAATGCCAATGTGAAACAGATTGAAAAAAGAATGTGGTTCTCATTTAATAATGCTTCACAAATTCTGAGTGTTCTGGTTGAATTTGTCTCTGCTTTACACTATGATTGAATTACTCCTGAATTCTAAGGGAAGTGTATACATAAGAGATCATTTTTGGTTTTAAAATATAAACTAGGTAATTTTACTTTGTTTTTTTCTGTTGTAATCCCACTGTTAGAATAAAGTACTGAAGGTCAAAATATTACATTTGTTTACACCAATAATTAGAGTCACTTGACTTACTTTAGATTTACATGTGGATAAACAAGATCTGAATAAGGACTACCAAAGTAGCATCTTGCTGTGCTGTTGCCTGCTGATTTCTAGCTGCCACAGGGATTCTTCAACTTGTACTAGAGGAGGCCAAATATGTATGGAGTCTTTATATTTGCCCTGGCACAAGATCCCGGTGCTCCTCTGGGTTTTTCAGTTCAGAGCAGATTTAAACAGTCCCAAGAAAAAGGAAAAAAATCAGTCTAGGAAGCTTCTTTGCCTAGCTAGCTAGACTAACTAAAAGGAAAAAAAAACCTCCTCTCTGGCTGCTGTCCATGCATCCGATGAACACACACAGTCATGAGGAAGAAGAAAAATGCAGAGGAGGGAACACTGTTTTTCAAAACAAACTGCACACTTCTTCTTTCCCTGCTCCACTCTCAGAACCAGTCTTAAAGGTACAGAGCACACAGCACACACAGAACAGACAATTTGGGATACAAGTATCATAGTCACCCTAGGACAAAAATCCTACATTAAAATTTGCACAGCAAGCACATAGTCACTATTCTGGCATGATTCAAGTGTCTAGCTGCTTACACAAACAGGTTTGTTTAGAAAAAATATGCATGAGTTGATCACAGAATTTCTGCTGTTGTCAAATACAGCTTGAAAATATGCAAAAATTTACAGTTTCACTATTTTGATTAAATCTTTTCAAACTTCCAGGTTGTTTTCCCTGAATCCAAATATGAATGACAATTCAAAGTAATGCAAACCATGAATTTATTCCTTTAGTCTGTTTTCTTGACAATGCTATATAAAACTATAGGGAAGAAAGTGTTTTGATCTTGCATCACAGGCAACCCAAAAGCTTCACCAAGGAAGGAAATGACATTTTTTGTTCTTTGTTTTGATGCTGCACGGATGGAAAATTTATATTACAGCAATATGAGAAGGAAAAAAAAAAAAAATTAGGAGGCAAGCAAAACAAGTAACAAAAAAAAACTGAGTGAGGAGCTCTCTAGGAACATTTGATTTGTGGCAGGCAGGTTTACACTAGAAAAAAAACTTGTGGAAAAAAAAAAAAAAACCCACTAGGATATAATATCAGATGAAAAAATACCAGAATTACAATAATAGCTTCAGACAGGCGATACTGAAGTTTATTAACACAATGGAAAAAAGTTGCATTTTCCTTTGATTTCAAGCCAGTACAGGCTGCATTGATTCCTTACATAGAGAAATATCCCTAAACATGTCTATCTTTTTGCAGCGATACTGATAATTCTCAGATATACTCTAGGAAGAAAAAACTTTGCAGATACAAAAATTTAATAATAAATATTCTGATGGAAATAAGGCCAGCCAAGGAACTTGATTGATCTATTTGGATTTAGTCTTTGTTTAAAGAAAAAATAAATCCTACAGATACTGTACAAAAATTCATTATATTACAGACAATTATATGTTGGTTATAAAATGGGCTGAATGTCTAAACATATTCAGAAGGAACCATCTCCTAGGGACTCTGTGTGAAGGGACTTCTACCTGCTTTCAAAAATCACTAAGATCACTGGACTTCTGATGCAGAAGACCAGCAGATCTGGTATAACTGCATAACTGGGAACTCAGCAGACTTTTGAAACTGATTTGTGTAAAATACAGCTCTCAGGGGTAAGATGAATAAATTGTTCAGGATACTACTGTTTTTGTTAAACATTCACATGTTTTCTGTCTGTCAAGCTGAACTGGAGCATATAAAGTAGATATTTATGCTACTTTCAGAACTTCTAGAAAATTAGTATCTGCCCCAATCAAATCCAAAAATACTTTTTTTATTCACTGTTTAAGAAAGTAGGAAAAGCATAGTAATGGTAAAGCCAGACAAGCAGCAGATAGATTACCTGCAGCACTCCAGGACAGCTCTGCTCTGTGTATGCACAGCTCTCCCTGCTGGCACCGAGGGACAAGCTGCACTCAGAGCCTCACAAATACCCACATCCAAGTTACCCTCTAGGGTCCTGCAGCTAGCTTCAGAGCCTCATCATATGGCTAAGGAAAACCATTGGCAAGCCAGGACTCCTACTACATCCACCAGACCGTTCACACTAAAACCAGGCAGCCTATTTAAATATATATATATAAATTTAAAATATTTCAGCCTATTTAAAAGATGTTGAATGAATTACAGCCTTCCCTACCCCTGTACTTTGCAACTTGGACAAAAAATACATTTCCAGACACCTCTGGAATACAGGACAATACCCTTCATATGATCTTCATTTGTTAAAGTTTTTCATATTTGTGGGAAATAGGGAGGAGGGAGGAGGAGGGAAAGCTAATATAGGAAAATGTGTTAGGTATGTAAATTAGGCAAAGATAAATCATATGCATAAAAACAAAAGTAAATATGATGCTAATACAGAACATATAATGTGATATTGTTAACATCTCCAGGGAGCATAATGCAGATAACACAAGGATATTTAAAAGTGCACTTTTAAATTTTTACTTACAGGAGTAGTTTTAGTGTTTATCAGTAAATCATATACACCTGAATCAACATGCTAGGATTAAGGACCTGCCGGGAATTGTGGATTCATTTCAACAGAAAGTCATCTTTCAAGATATTTTTTCTTACAAACTATTCATACTGGTTTTTATCACAGTTAAGAAAAAAAAAATAATAAAAATAGTTCTTCAGCAGAGTTCAGGACTCTTTATAGGAAAAATATGAAATGAACAAAAAGAGCACCTGCCTTTGGCCCCATCCCTCTATGTAAAAGGTGAAGTACACAGAAAATTAAAAATGGAAAAATTTCACAGAAACGTACAAAAACAAAGCCACACCTATACTTCAGCACTGAAACTGTGAACAATGGTCTCTCTAACTTGCAATATCCTCACTGGATGTTATTGAAAAGTCATGAAAATTAATTTATTGCACATTTAAAAATGGGACAAGTAAGAAATTTGCCAAATTCAGTCTATAATTATAGGCAAATAGATTTAATAATGTTATGGAGTTTATATTTTCAAATAATGAAATGGAGATCAGAGGATCTTATGCATTTTGTATTTGCAGCTATGGCTGGGTGTTCCTTTCACTTCTGCTGACGAATCTCTAACAGCTTTTCTTCCCATTAGTCACTTGTTTGGCTAAGTTTTAGAGAAGTGTCACAACCTTTCCAATACTACAATACTAAACCCCATAGGGCATCTGCATTTTGATTCTGAAGGTGAGTCATAGGGACACCTGTTTTCTTATCTTTGGAGAAGAAAAACTTCCAGAAATCATGTCTCTAGGCTCTCACTTCTCTTCTAAAAAGGCTCTCAAAACATCAATTTATTTACAACCTTTGACCTTCTCCATCTCTTAGTAATTTTCAAACTATTTTGAAAATCCTTTTGTCAATGCCTTTTGTATCTTCAAGTGTTTATTCCCCAGCAGTCCTGTTTCTATGATTTCTGTGGTCTTATCTTATTCTCTTTCGGATCTCAGTCTTTAATTCATTATTCCACACCTAAGTTTCCAGAGATTCAACTATATTCCTCACATGATGTGAGTTTTTTATCAAATCTCTTTTCATCATCCCGTAAGAAAAGTTGTTCAGCTCAAATTTATGCAATAGCTCACAAGAATTAACAGTATGGTCCTCTCCAAGCTGACCACTGCTGCATTTCTGCTTCCTGCTGCTCTTCTCTCCATTACAGCCAAGCAGCTGTCGTATGTTCCACAATAAAAATATTCTGTTCAATTGATGATCTACCCAATTGCCCAATCTTAGATGAATGCTCAGCAGACTCACCTTACCTTTCAATCTAGCCTGTGCTCAGGAAAAGGTTGGCAGTGTGAACTTGAATAACACAAAAAATGGATTTTTTTTTTTTTACTCCATACAATTTAGCATCTGGAGCAAAAAAGCTGGTATATGCTGCCCCATCGGTCATGGCCTGTAACTTCTCTAAGGCAGCAGCACAACTGAAAGAGACACCGCTGAATTTCCTCTTCTCCTTCACACAAATTGTCTGAACAGCAGGCTCAAGTGCCTGTAACAGTGCAAATAACAGACTTCGTAAGTAACTAAATTTGTATGATTAAAGTTAGGAAAGCAGCCACCGTTTCTCTGCCTCTTAGGCAAGGCCACAGGCAGGCACTGAGCAAACAAAACACCAGTACCTCAATTCCTTGTGCTCACAGTAGGGAGCACAGTAGGACACATGACAGACAAGAAGCTAAGAGAAGTAGACAAAGCAGAGGTTTTATTGCTGTTTTCAAATGTCTAATAGAAGTGTGTCATACTCATCTCAGAGATGCACACAGAGAGTGAGAGGCAAAGGAGGGAAAAATGGCACTGGTAACAATGAAAAAAAAAACCCAACAAAATCCCAATTAGTTTACTTTTGTTGTTGTTGGGGTTCTAAGGGTTGTTTTGGTTTGTTTTGTTTTTTGGGGATTTTTTTTTCCCCCTTTTATTTTTCTTTGAACAATGATGGAAAACAAATGCTGGTACAATTTAGAGCTCATCAAATTTTCTACCCTTGCTCCCTCCCTACCTAAATGACGCTGGAAGGTTACGGTTTGTAACAGGAGAGGCTTCTCCATTAGAGGTCCCTGTTGTGCCAGCACCCGGGAAAAGCACCCGGTTAGAAACCAGCAGGTGGTATTTGTACAGAGAAAGCGCTGCGTGAGAGGGCTCCCTTCTGTGCATGGCTGAAAGATGAGGCCCATCTGACCGCAGGGCAGGTGTATGATGGAAGAGAGGACACACAGCTCGCTTACCTCTCATTTCCAAGGTAGCAGATTCCAAATACTGGATAAAATGGGGGAAAGTGAGGTTAGCAGAAGACAGGAAAGTCTTGGAAAGAGACAAGAGAGTAAAATAGGAAAGAAGAAATGTTCTCTGTGAAAGAAACTCTTAGTATACCAGCAAAGCTTCAGAGTATGGGGTTTGTGTACACTCTCTGACTCTAAGCAGATGGAAAATTGAACCTGGTTTTCTGTGTGATTGCCAGAGGCACAGGTGAATGGGTTCTCACCTTCTCCTTTCTTTTGTTTATGGATTTATATCACAGGCTAACCAGTTACTTTAAAGCCAGAAGGCTCTGTGACCAGCCTGCAACTAGCTGCTAAAGAAAAGGGATCATAGATAGTCAAAGTTTTTTTTAAAGCATAAAGGATAGGGGCATAGAAAGGATGTCAGGCATTAAGCAAATACTAAGCAGAAGGACTTAAGAAATTTTTCCTGAAACATTCTTCTTAAAGATGTTTGGAGTAAACTGTGTTTTCATTTTTAAACCTTTTTGTCTTTGATTAAAACTGTTTTTGAAGTTACTTTGTGTTTTGAAAGGTTTATGATGTGGGAGCATTCTCTTTGTAGTTTTTATTTAGGACACATCATTGTCTTTTATTTTATTTTTTTTAAGGCTTCCCCTTCCCCCTTCTTGATGTAGAATATAAAAATAATTGCAATAAATCACACATGATGACTATAAAATTAAAATTTCAGCCCATGAGAGATGACTCTACAAGTATTAGATGTAGTTCTAATAAACAAGGCTAATTACCACAGAAACACTAGGAAAGGATACAGAAGCAGAGTGGTGATAGGTTACTGGCAACTGAGAATTTAATTTTGAGCCTTAACTTTCTGTTTCAGATGTGTTCAAATTTAGCCTCACTTGTGACAGGTAACTTCTTGGGAGCACATAAAATACACAAAGGTGTAAATCTGCATTCATTAAAGCGCACCCTTTTCTAAAGTTTTCTAGGGTTTGTTTGACTAATTGAACTTGACCATGAAAATCTGGAGATTTGAAGCAAATATCTTTTAAAAGCCAAAGCAGCATGACCCCTCTAATAGGAATTGGGGAATAGCTAACAAATGTAGGTCTGATCTTCCACTTCTTAAAATGGAAAGATGGAAGAGCTGTTGTAAAGAAATCATCTGACATTTAAGAGAGACTTTATTGCTCTCATCCAAAACGTTTTATTTAAGGTTTAAGGAGGATACCTTGAAGGGTGAAGGCCCTTTGTTACCCACTTCCCACAGAAAGCCTAAGATACCTGAGCTAGGTGATACCTGAAGAGAAACAGATGTCAGCTGCAAGCCCTCTCTGCCCCATTAAGGTGGTGCAGAAGGCAAAACAGCTCAGAACACGACCTTGCCTGCAGCTTGGATGCTTTTTAGGAAATACAAGTTTCTGTTTTGCTCCTCTGCACTAAAAGCGGGTGAGACTTCAAGAGCTGATGCATATTTAATACATGCAAAGGCAGGAAAGGAGAGGGTTAAATTTGTGTATGAAAGGGTGGTATGTCCCTGTCTCCCTCCCACACGGCTAACACAACTCCTGGTGAGGTATTTGCATGGGGTTTTTGCACACCTTTTTGCTTTCCAGGCGAAGGCAGGGAGGGACATGCTGAAGAGAAGGGAAGTGAGGAGTGTTTTGCTAAAGCTGTCCCTGTTGCTTTCCCACTTCCTGATGGTATCAGCAGCTGGGGGGAATGCCGAAGGGGAAGCCAGACCAGCTGATAACCCCCTGCCTAGCCATTCACATGAGGGTATATAGAGTGAAAATTGAAGCAACTTCTTCCTTGAGAAAGTTTCCCTTCCTCTCTGACGTCCCAGTGTGTACTTCCCGCAGCTCAGGCTCCCTCCCTTCTCTCCCCGGAGCAGCTGCTGCCATCGCCGCCTCCACGGTCTCAGGCCTGCACCGGCTCCATCCAGCCCCTGTCCCTCCGGGACAGCCCGAGCCCGGGCAGAGCGGCACAGAGTCGGGGCTCGGTGAGAGGATGGTGCGGGAAGGCAGGGCACAGGCACAGCCGTTCCTGGAGGGCACGGAGGAGGGGGGCTGAGGGAGCAAAACATCACCAGGGCAGACCCTCCCCAGCTGCCAGGTCCTTTCCCCACACAAACTGCTCGTGCGCAGCTCCCGGTAGCCTTGCCCTGCTCCTCCACCCTCCCTCTCACCCCAGTCTCTTCTGATTTCCTCTCATACAAAGCTTCTAGCGACTTCACAGCCAGCGAGTCTGCTTTCCTGACAGTGTCTGAGCGCTGGCTTGCCTTACCGAGATGGCCACCAGGTCCTCCCCACATCCCCCTTGCCTCAGACTAGTAGCTGGTTGCTGCCATCACAGCCACACTCACATCACCTGCAATTTAGCTCATTAAATCGTCTAAGCACACTGCCCCTGGTGATCAGCGGTGGCCCTCAGTGAGGCAGAGCTGTGGGCTGTGAGCGGCAATGGTGCAGCAGCACACACAACCCTCTCAACCCGTTTCACGGGGTTGTGCTGCATTCATCAGGGCTCTTCACCTCATAGTGAACTCTCTGCCTTCCTTCCACAGGGTTTCCATGTGGAAAGTTTAGCAAAAGCCTGGTGCTCCCATTTGGCCTGTCTAGAGTGTTTTATGCTGCGGCAGTTTTTAACTCCCCCTGAGCTCCTGCTGCTGATCCCAGGCCGACAGAACACGGGAGTGCTGACGTGAGCAGAACCGACACAGCTTGCAGGGCAAAAAGCCTCGTTCAAAAGCCACCTAATCTGAGCCCCCCGTGTGGGTGAGCTCGGCAGCAAAAGGGGCAGGGAGGAGCCTGTGACACGGCAGTGGGCACTGGGGGTCAGCGCAGGGACAGGCATGGAAGTGGGTGCAGGTGAATCCCTTGTCGAACATGAAGCTAATGCCAGAATATGAGCTTTGTGTTAAAATAAAAATTGCTTGAGATTTCAGCACTCGTCAAGTCACAAGGAGAGACTTTTGGTTTTTTTGCCTGAAAGATTTTTCTTGTACAGCAAATGGTTTGCATCAGCTTCACCTGTCCCCAGGAAGGACTGTCATTTATTACGGTACATACACCCCAGCAGAAAATCAGGATCTTAACACACACTTGATTGTGATGTCCTGGACTGTGCTGGGGTTTCCTTCATGACAATGTGCCCTTCACAAGACATAGTCAGGAGCAAGGACACTGCCAGTGTTCTTTGACTTCTTGAATTTGTCAGTCCTGCCTGTCTCTAGTATAGAAAAATATAAATAGTGGAAACATATTTCTGCAGTCCTTGTTTAGGCAAGTATAAATATATTAATAATAGGCAATGGTTATAAGATTATAGATATTGAATAACAACAATTTAAAAGAGCCACAACACTGAGTTGAGGAGCTTCCAGGGAATCCTGCATGTCAGTAGTCCCCAAACAGCATCTGGAAAGCCATGTTGTTCTCATAAGCATGACACTGCATGTAGACGCAAGGAAATGCTGTTAATTTGCTCATGACCAAACTTCTGTCAGAAACACTAAATCTGCCTTCAAATGAGAATGCGATGGAAATGCAGCAGCACGTTTTTGAGGAAGTCTAGCTCTGTCTGCAGACACAAAGATAACACAGACTGAGCCTACCCTGAAATGTTGGTTCTCGTACTGCGCTGCAGCAATTGCAGGCAGAAGCTTCTGCTGGTGCTCAGGAATATCAAGTTTATTCTGAAAATCAGGTAATTTCCAAAGTGATGCTGTAACGGGATCACTGCCATGGAAAGATGGCACTTCAGCCAAGAACTCTTGACACTGGGGAGTGGCACGGCATTGTGGAGCAGGACTGCTAGCTCTTTACCTTGCCCTGTGATGAAGTTTATGTACTCAAAACATTACCCCAGAAGCAGCATGAAATCAGGTAGTCTGAAACTTTCAGTACAAGTATGCACAAGAGATTATTCATAAATATGTTATTACTCCTCCCATGCCAGGTCTGCCCCTCTGTCATCAAAAACCGGGAAATAAACTCTCCAACCAACTTGTTGAAGAAAAACATTTGCAACAATGGGTGCATGGGGAATTCTCTTCTCTGTTCAGTAACCTAACAGACCAGATTGTATTCCTGAAGCTAATACACATTCATCATATTTCCTGAATACATGTATATATACTAATTGTTTCAGTTTACTTATTTGGATGTGGTTGCAGATCTTCTGATGAAACTTTTCTCCTTGAGAGTATCAGGTCATAATGTACTTCTCTTATCATTCTTACCTCTTACACAGAATCCTTATTCTCAAGACTAAGATATCAGATAGTACATATTAATCACTGATAGAAGTAAACAAGGAAGCATTAGCTGGCACAGGACTTATTAGTCACAGATGTAGGGAGTTAACACAAAGCCACATTAATCTCTGGTATTTGTACTAGGCACTGTATGGTACAAAACTAAGCATTAACCATGAATACAGGGATCATACACTAATGTGCTAAAGTTAAAAGAATTTTCCAACATCTTCCCTCACTGCTGCGTAGGCTACTTTTTACAGAAGTATAACCTGTTCAGTAACAAAAAAACAGGCAAAAGCCCAGTGGGAGAGAGGAGGAAAAGGCAGGAAGCAAAGTTTCAGCGAAAAACACTGCTAATGTTGACTTTCTCTTGCTCAGTGCTCCACATATTTGCATGTCTTGTATATAATAGAGCAACACTATTCTGACTCTAGGAAGGAGATTTTTAAACTGCTTTAATGATATTAATGTACCTGTCCAAAGGTGTTCTCCCACATACTACCCCCCAGCCTTGTCTCCCCCTATATACACATGGTTTAAAGATTAGCTGCCCCAGCCAGTCATCTTTACCTTTTTCTTCTCCCACCCTCCTTCATGACTAACCGTTACACAGTCTCTCCTTATTTGGGATCATATAATACACTTACAGTTGGTGAAATGAAGCAGGTTAAAAACAATGTCAAAAGATAAAGATGTTCTGGGGTGGTTTTTTTTGTTTGTTTGTTTGTTTTTGGGGGGTTGTTGTTGTTGTTTGGGGCGGTTTTATGTGTGGGGGGTTTGTTTTGGTGTGTTTGTTTTTGGTTTTGTTTTGTTTTTTGTATCATGTCCCTTCAGTTTACAGCAACTTGAACAATGGTGTTGACACAGCTGTGGAGGTGACAAAATCCTAACTAGGATATTCTTTGTGACCATTGAATTGGAAAGCAAGAGATGTTCAGATGGAAGTGCCTGGCTTTTCAAACCATTTTGGAGCAAAGAACATCAGTAGATGAAAGAAAAATATCTTTAAAAGATGAGCTAGCATTACACAGAGACTCATAAAATCACAGAATCATTAGGGTTGGAAGGGAACTCTGGAGATTCCAGTCCAATCCTGCTGCTGAGGTTACACAGGAACATGTCCAGATGGGTTTTGAGTATCTCCAGAGAGGGAGACTCCATGACTGTCCTGGAGGTGTTCAGTGCTCTGCCACCCTCAATTGAAAGAAGTTCCTACTCACACTGAGGTGGAACTTCTTGTGTTTTAGTTTATGGACATTGCTCCTTGTCCTGTCTCTGTTTGCTCCGATTGTAAATCATCATTCTGATCTTTGCTGAACCCTCTCCGTTATCTACTTTTCCTTCTTGTACTGTGTAGCCCAGAACTGGACACAGCACTCCAGATGTGGCCTCACTATAGCCAAGTAGAGGGGGAGGATTACCTCCCATGGCCTGCTGATCACACTCCTGAATGGACATGGGTTCTGATTCTTTTTCTTCCCTTTCTTCTTTCCTTAATTTTTGAGAAACTTAATTCCTAAGTAGCCACTTTTCCCAAAGTTACGTGGAAACATCTTAATAAATACTCTGATAAAAAATTATTTTTAAGGTTGCAGTCATAACGTTTCCACATAGGACCAGTAACACAGCATTGGTGTGCTGGAATTTAGATGCTGGGTTTGGTCTATACAGAGAATATAAAGGCATATTGTAATGCCATATAAAGGCAATATAAAGGTATACATGAGAAGGCTTTATCATTATTAGTATCCTTGTCTTGCTTGAATATGAACTACTGATTTTGTTGCTGCTGCTGGTTTTGTGAAAAGTGAAAAAGGCAAAATAACTTCACACTGCTTTCAGGCTTGCAGGTCCTGTTCCATAAAATATTAATTTATTCAGATTCTTCCTTCACCTAAAAATAGCTAATTTCCCTATATAACTCACAACCTTCACAGAAATAAGCAGAAAAAAACCCAGAGAGATTTCAGGAAGCTATTGCATGTGCAAATGTAAAATGAGGCACATGATGGATATTGCAGATGGGCAAGTTTCACAGAAATTTCACAGTGTGAACTTATTTTCATTGTGTTTGTTGCAATTTATATTCTCATCAGTTTTCTGTCAGTTAGGGATGTACTTATTTGTGTGTATTGGATGAAAGAGAAGACAACAGGAACTGCCTAGCATTCAGAGCTATGAAGATAAGCTAGTTCTTTGATCATTGCATGATTTGTCTAGAGCTGATACTGCAAGCAAACCCTTGCAGTAGTGTTTACCCACACAAAATGACTGTATGCTACAGTTAGCATCTTAAAACAGTCATGAGGGCTGCCTCACTTACAACAGCAAGTCACAAATTCTAATCTGCCATAGTGTTAATAATGAATGATCATCTGTGATGATTATTTCTTTTAACAAATAGATACTATTTTATAAATAAAATAGTGTTTACCTGAACGAATAGCATAAAAAACTGCATTTCTTCCACTACGTTTTATTACAAAAAAATCAGTTATCATTGGCATGCAGCAGTGTTTCTAACTCAAATAAGCTCTGTACAGCACCCTGATAAACTTCTGAAGTAGCTAAGCTACAAGTTTGTGTGAAATTAAGCTAGAAATATCGAGCAGTTTCTATGCTTTACTTTAACACCCCAAAATATTTCAAAAAATACTAAGAATTTTGTGCAGAAGGAGAACAGTAGACCATGAGGAAGATTCAGTTAACTTTTAATTAAGCTCAAAGACCCACAGCTTTTCTTCTGCAATCTCCTTCCCATGCTTTGCTCCAGCAAACTGACTGAGCTTTATTTTGTAGAGGGTTCCGCCTTTGTGGTTTTAATGTACTTTCAGCACAAACACAAGTTTAGAATTTCTTGTGAAGCTTATTTACTCAGTATTGGCTTTTCTATCCTATATCATCCTTCAAAGTCGAACACACAAGCAGAGGGACAGAAGAAATGTATGCTCATAGGCGTTTTTTCAAAATATCTCCACATAACAGAAGTTTTAAAAAAACTGGCCAGCAGAATCTCAAGATCCCACTGCAAATTGTGAGGCAGCAAAGTAACATGCTAGCTAATGCCTGAGAGTGGACCATGTACACAGGGCTCTCAGTGGTAGCCGGGCACAGGACCTGTAGCCAGTCCACCCTTTTTGCCTGTAATTACCACATGTTTCATTAGCAGCTATTCTGTAAAGGCTCAGGCTTGTATGCACTGAGGTAGCCCCACAGGGCTATGCAATATGGGGTAAATGCAATACTTTTGGGTGTCACATGGTGCTCACTGCTGATGGAGGCAGCCAACCAGTCTGAACACACTTTAGTTCCCTTTTCCTCCAGCATTTCTTGCCTAATATCCTGTGGAGAGCAGTTACTGTTCATGATAATGAAACCCACAAGTGTATCTTGTGAGAAGCAAGAAATAACCTCTGTAAGAAGCAGAACTCCTCTTTAGCAAATAGACTGGGTCATTAAGTTGATACACCCCTGGACTGTCGCATTGAGGGAGCCAGTTTTTCTGCTTGTATCAAAATACTGGAGAGCTTTGGGATACTAAGGTAAACTGTTGTACATGTTTGTCTTAAAAATAAGTGTGAAAAGTTCCAGAAGAAATAGAATCAGTACAAGATACTGAATATACCTTAATTGACTGAAAATCTAGTTGTAGATTTTACTTAGTATAGGAGCTGAAAAGATGCTATGCTGACAAAATGGACTTTTCTCTCTTATAGTTTTGTGGCTAGTTCTCTGAAACTTTACTAAGAGTGGTCCTAATTTAAGTTACCTTTGCATTTGGAATGATAGCTAAATGGTATCACTCAAAGGTAATTATTTTTTTTAGCTAACCCCTTTGCATTATTTGCTGTTTGTTAAATTATTGGTAGGGTATCAATTAATATACCATACTCTGGATTGAGATGTCAGTGTATGTATTTCGTTAGTCGTTGTTCATGGAAAGTATTTTCCTTTCCAGGTGTGAGTAAAAATGCTACTCAATGTCTTAAAATGGCACAAAATTTCCTTTAAAATCATATGGGATCCTGAAATGTTTAGAATAATGGTAGGAACTTTGCAGTGACAGGAATTCAAATTTTTCTTCCTTGAGACTTGGAGCATTCACTTTAGTGGTATAACCAGACAAATAAGACTAATCTGTTTCATTTCTGGGCAGATCATGAGAAAATTTACATTGCTCTGAAAGAAATAGTTGATAAAGGGTATTGGAAGGCCCATGAGAAACATAATTTTTAGGAGAAAGTTATTAAGTATCATGAAATCTAGTGTTTAAGTAAAACCATGTTGCAAAAATGCAATAATTTTTCAGAAATGGATATGAACTAGTCTTTTTATATCAGATACAAATTCTTGATGGAAAAATTGCAGCCACCAGACTTCTGTTGTTGAAGACCAAGTTGCCAGTGGTTGATAGTTCTTATTTTCATTTGAACAGGTGCCAAAAAATCCATTAAGAGAGAAACTTTGTCATAAGCCTGTTAGGACATGGGAGGGAGAGATTATCATGGATCATGCCTCCATTAATAGTTAGACTTCATGCATAGTCTTTGACAGAAACAATTTGGGAACAAGATGGGATATAATCTGGCTGTTCTGGTCAAGCCCTATGCCCTTTGTCCTAGTCTCAAACTCATCTGGAACTGTCCATTTATTTTTCTGCAGTATGAGTAGCTGGTTTTAGGATTAGATAGAAGGTGAGTAAAAGTGGCAGGAGAGAGATAAGAAAGGTGTAGAGGAATGCACAATGGAAAATAAACAGAAAATACACTGTGACCAGTCCGGAACTGCCTTGTCTAATTTTGACAACCATATAGCCTCATGTGTGTACCGTTTTTTTCTTGCTGGTGTTAGAGGGATGTTGGAAATTTTGCTCTCAGGGTAACATAGGGGCTAACAGCGTCTCACTGGGGAATCCCTTAGATTTCTCTTTATCCTCTCCATCTGCCTTTCATAAAAAACCCAGAAAGAAGTATAACCTGTCTCCTCATTCTTTAATATTATCTGATGAGGGCATATTTCTCTTTTATACCAACCATTGTATTAGCAAGTCTCGTATGAGCAACCAGTGTGTCTCTGTCTTTTTCGCATGCTTCTGCTACACACATTCATAGGTACAGAACATTGCAACATCTCAACTTTACTTTCCAAATGCTGCATTTACTCTTAGAGGGAGTCTTGGAATAGTAATTACAACTAGACTCAAGGGGAAGAAAAGCAATTTGAAAATCTTTTCTGGAAACAACAAAGTTGCACAATGATAATCCTGAGGTGTTTGGAAAAGAAAGTAGTCAAGCAATAATTTATCACAAATTCATAATGGCACTACCATGTAAATAAAAAGCTAGACTGCCTCAAATCTACTAACTTCAGTAGAAGTTATATCAGACTTATGTAAAGTTGCAAAATAATTTTCAGATCTGTATTTTTCTATAATTCTCTGTGTAATTTTCTTTGTCATTTTTGTCCATTTTCTTAAATCCTGCCCATAGGTTAGAGTTCAATTCCCTTAGTGGTTATCAACTTCCCTGGTTATTTCACTATCACAGAATTCATGAGTAAGCATAATTTTCTTCTTAAAGGGACAGTTTTAAAATCTTTATTTTACTACTCTCTAGCAAACTCATCAAGATCTCATTTTATGTTTAAACCCCATAACTTGGGAATAGAAATGTAAAAGTTACAGTTGAAAATAGAAAAGATGGGAGGTTTGTCCTTTATAAATCAGATCTGCATGCATTTTGAATGAATTCTTTGTACAGTCAAAAGTTACATATTTTTCATTTGCCTAATTAATGATTGTATGCACACACGTCTGCTCTTCCGTTCACTGATCCAGTGTTGCTGTTTGAAGAAAAAGTGGCCTCAAGGGGAAGTTGAAGTGAAATAATCTTTTGGCTTCAGCAAGACAGGAAAGTAACTAATAAAGNCAACCAAACGAACAAACAAACCAACCAACCCTTTTTTTTCAGGCTGCCAGTTCTGCCAGTTGAGACTGAAATATCCATACTCAACTCAGGAAGAATACAACTGAATTTTTTAATGTACTTTTGTGTTCTCATTACCGTTTACTTCTGTACAGAAATGTGCAGCCATATTGTAAATGATGAAGAATTATGCTTAACATTGAGGTGTAACTAAGATGTAGTTGTGGAACAATTCTGTACAAGGGTAACTTGGTACTTCTGTGAATCTCTGCTGAAGGCAGTGGAAGGCTGTGAAAGCTCTGTGTATAAAAATGTATCTATGGCACGGGAGCTAAAATATAGGTATTGATCTAGATTCAAGCAAACACATCTGAATAATGCAACCATCTTGTATCAAAGGAAATCTTACTGCACTTCTTGTGTGCTGCTTGCAGTTCAGATCAAAAGTTGAAAAGCCAAAATATTTTGTGCTGGGTTTCCAATAGAAATCAAAGAGAAAGTTCAGAAAATAACCCAAATAGCTTTTGCATGAGACTCCTCTTTTGCACAGACACTTTGCACTTTAGAGGGGAAGGGTAGGGGGAACTTAACCTTTTTTCAGAATCTTTTCAAGTTCCCATTTCATGATTTACAACCTACGTATGTGATAATGAAGTAGATAACTGCTGTTGCTTCTGGGAAGTGAAGCACAGAAACTGTGGTGATTGCTCTATGAGCAGGGCCACAAAAAAAAGATTTTCTTTTTTCCCCAGTTCCCCTCTGTCTCCCTGACCAGTCAGGCTCAGCATTAGAATCTGCATGGCCTCCCAATGTAACACAGCTTATGAAGGCAGAAACTGGTGATGTACATTAAAGAGAAGCAGAAAGATTAGACTGAGTTTCATACTCTGTTTTGATTCTTTTTGTTACCTTTACCAAGTAAATCAAAGAGGCTTTATTGTTAGTTGTAAACTCTTCCACATGTCCAGACGCCTTTTCCTCTTGCTGAGCTTATAAATATGCAGGACTAAGACAAGCTTTGTTCAGTGTTAGGATGAACTCTACATTAAAAAAATCATTGATGCTCCTAACATGGCAGTAATGAATAGTTCAGTGCATTTGAAAACATGTATGAATGTAATTCATGTAATCTTGCTATTGCAAGTGTAGAAAATCTCTCAGAAGCCATATATCATAATAATAAAATTTTCTTCAAAGTCACATTCCCAGCTTCCTAAAAGTGTCTATGCTGAATGGCTCTTGCTCGTAAAAGTTATTGCCATTTGGACAGTACATTTTCTTATATTTCAAATAGAAGAAGTAGCAAAGAAATCAGTTTATTGCTATGACTTTCAAACGAAATGAGTTTCTGAGTTTGCCAATCAGCTGATCAAATCCTAACTTAGGAGCTCTGAAGATTTCAGACATAAGCTATAATTACAGTATCACTGGTGGTCTAGATTTTGTTGCAGACCTTAGAAAAAAATCATGAATTAGTACAGAATCAAAAGAGATCAGAGACAAAAGGCTTTTGTATTCTCCCTGGCACTGCAATTGGCTTAACTAAGTGGGTAAAACCAGCGCCTTGTGAGGTGCTGTGGGACAAACCTTGAATGATTAATGATCCAGATACATACTTCTGCAATGTAATTGTATGTGAGTGTGTATGCATCAAACAGCAGTAGGTGGCTTAACCCTGATAATCTCCATAGTAAATGTGTACTTCCTCTCTTCTCCATATGCGCAAAAATACCCAGCAATGTGGTCTCTGGGTATAAGTTTCATTATGTCTATCTTGTTTTGGCTGCATTTAATGTAAGTAATTTGTAGCTCAACACAATCAGTTTGGAAAGACTGAATTTCTTGGCAATGCGAAAAGACTGGGATAGTTACCTTTAAGCTACAGAAGTGTCTCTGTCTATATATATATATAACTACTCTAACATAACAGGCCATTTATGTAATGAGATACAATCAAAAGAAAGGCAAAAGGAGCAAAAAAAAAAGTCCACTTGAGAAGCTCTTGTTGAAGTAAAAAATAAAATCACTGAGCATTTGCTGAGCAATTGTAAGTTAAGACACAGCTCGTTCTTAAACCTCTATTTTTTTTCAAACACCTATTTCTTATGTTTTGTAGCAATAGTCCTTTGTTTACAAACAGATGATTCAGAACTCTACCTAGTTACAACATTCCTGCTTTATACCATAAGTTTTACAAAGGATTTCACACAAGAAATCCAGGTCCTACTTGCAAATTCTATGTATCAGTGTATCTGCCATGGCTGCACCCCTGCTGCCACTGTCATTTGGGAAGAGGACTTCTTGCTCCAGAGGGCTCCAGGAACCCAAAGGTGGCCCCTGCCCAGTGCAGCTCCCTGCCTTTTGCTCCCATCCTGCGCTGTGATGTGTTTTATTTTTCCTGAATTCAAATGTATTAAACTTTTGGGTTCAGTTCATAATTAAGACTGGTCCTGAAAGTTACTGAATTGGGCTGACTAATTAAAACATCTATTTTTGAATGAAGCTGGGTTTTATTCTCTTGGAATTACTCAACTTTTTTTTTTACAAGAAAGTTAGTAACTTTGACAATATCTGGGGGTATTGATTGTCATTTCTTTCAAATTTACTTAAGATATTTTCATTTGCTACCCACACACGCACAGTTTTATTCAGATACAAAATGGAGAAGAGAAACAAGGACAAAGTGAGGGTGGGGGAGCAGAAAATTTAAAAATTGCTGAGAAAGAAAAGAAAAATTGATACACACATACACCAACAAGAAGAACTTGTTTTTGCAGAGGAACCTGCAGTTCTCCAAAGAGTTAGCAGGAACAACATGAATCTGGTACATCTCCCCAGGTTCCAGTACAGTCTATGCTTCTCATCACAGGACAATCAAATTTTTAGACATGTTGATTTTAAAGTCACATGTAATTACTTACATTTATTATGTGTTCAGTTCACAGTTCCAGAAGTAAACAGAAATTATAATATACCCAAAAGAACCTGAAGTCCCTGACAGGCAGCATCTGAATAAAAATTTTAAAATATTGAATAAATGCTGCAAGGGTACAACAAAATGCTCAGCTTCTCTTAACCCTACAGGAAGATGAGCTATATCACCTCCTCAGCCAATCAGCAGTACTAAAGCCTCAGACCAGGAAACTCTTTAAAGTACAGTATTTGTGAACATTGCAACAGAACTTTCCAATTGCTGCCCTTTTTTTTTTTCTCTTCTTTATGTTTACAGAGACCAAAGAAACGTGTGAAGTTACTCATGGAGAAATTTGAGAGATGTAACAGAGATGCAGAGGATGCTTCAAGCAGCTTACCTTTGAAAATTCTGAGGCAAGATATCCCCACACGAATACAGACAAGGAAGGCGGCACTCGAGAAATTGGCAAGTCAAGGATTTGCTGTGTGTTCTTCAGGACCCAGTACCCTTCACAAACCTGGTCAGCCTAAGCCTCCTTTAGCAGTCAAGCCTTCAAGTGATGATAAAAAAGAGAAAGATCCAAACTCACCTCATTTGAACCCAGTGGCACCAAGGTTTGGTGTTCAGCTTCAGCCCACTAACAGAGGAAAAGATGAAAAAACTGGATGCACTAAATTCTCCATCAAAACCAATGACCTGTCAAAAGAGGACCCAAAGCCTGCAGAGAACAAGTTCCTTGCTCCTCCTGATAAAGTAAAAAATCTTCTGGGACCAAAACCAAATTTTAATTTTGCATCACAGGAGAATGAGGCAAAACCAGAATTTTCAAGAGTAGCTGCAGTTAAGGAAAAATTATGGTCTGCAACACAAGAAAATGAGCCCAAGCCTTCTGTTTCTAAATCACTTCTTGCACAGAAATGTTCTCTAAACAAGGCATCTCAGAATGAGGACACTTCCAATAGAAGTGGTTTTCTGCAAAGACAATCAGAACCTAGAACAAATACACACAGACTCCAAGAAGAAAAGGAAATGGGTGAAAGTAGTAACTCTGCTGCCGAAGGTGCAGGCAGTCATTTTCCTAAAGTCGCTCTGAAGCCTACTAGTCACAGGTCCACATTATCAAAAGAAACCACCAAAACTGTGGCAGAAAACACAGAAGAAAAGGGAATGAGTGCTGCCAGGAACATCTTCCTCAACAAAATCATCCAGGAAAAAGCAGGTTCTTCTCCTAAATTCCATGAGATGAATATGACATTTGCTGCAGGAAGAACATCAGGTGAACCCCAAGAGAAAGACAATGGGGACAGGAGTTCTGGAATGCCCAAGCGGATAATCTTGCCCACAGTGTCCGAGCTGGACCAGCCCCCACAAAAGCCCAGGAGACCCTCCACCGTGCACCTGGAAATGTTCCAGAGAAGCTGCCAAAAAAAGAGTAAGTCCACTCTGTTCTTGCTACCTTAGGTATTAGCTTTTGATACATTTAGAACCAGGTTAATTTCAGATAGAATCTCCTGTTCAGAAATAGCATTTCACTTGTGCATCAGAAAACCCCTTAGAGCTGTAACTTAGGCTTCTGTCTCTTCCATACAGGACAGAAATTAAAATTATATTCTCTATCCCTCAGCTATAAAGTTCAGGATGAATGTTTATGTATTGGGTTCACCTGTTTCTCAAAACTACTCAGATGCAGGTATATAACTTGTGCCAGGGAGTATTTCCTCAGCAGACATTTAAGTCCTAATTTAATTAAACAGATCAAACTTAAGATTCTTCATTTTTAAGTGTAGTTAGGGAGAAAGGGGGATGCCCGATGGTGTGATTCAGAGCTCTAAAGTTGGTGACAGTGGATGCTCTAACTCCACAGTGTGCATGTGTGGTACATCAGGCACATTCATAAGTTGGTTGATACATAATTTGTCCTTGTACCTTCTGTGTCTAGAATACAGCATGGCTTCTGTTTCAGCAGTTCTGAATACACATAAGCTGGTCTTCCTGAGGCAGAAGAGGTTCAGAGAGGCTATTGCAGCATGAAAAAGCTCAGAGCTGATTTCTCTCAAGAGAAAAAACCTCACTGAAATCACATGCAGCTAATTCGTTGTGTTACTATTAATTTCACTCAAAGATTAGGACTGTATCAGTGATAAAAAAATGTACTTTCTTGTCAGCTGCTGTATACTGGTTTTCCTCTGTTACTCTACAGTTAAGGAAATGTTCTCACAAATTGAAGATCAGGGCAAGATCCTCAAATGATGCAAATTTGTGTATGTCTTTAAAACAAATATGCCCATATACAATCTCAATACAGAAAGACAGCATTTTCAGCCAACTGCACCAGTAAATGTTTTGGTTATATAAAAAGAGTAAGAGCTTAGCTAATTAAAAGTTTGAGAAGTCCTGACAAAGGCCGGAAATACAGAAAATGACAATTTATTTAAAATACATTTTTAAAATTTATTTTAGTAATTAACAGAGGAATTTTTATTGTGTTGTTCTGCTCATTTTTTATTCAGATTTTTTTCTGGTTCCCATTCAGTTATAGACACAAAGCATTTTTTTAATCTTCTCTTTAAAACTGAGCAAAAGAAATATTTATCCTGTGTATTTTAAATTAACACTGTGAGCAGGGTTGTAAGAATAATATCAGAATTTTTGTTAGAAGGAGGGTGTCCAGTTGTCACTAACTGGGGGTAAGAGCAGCCTGAAAGTCATGGGAACATGAGCCAAAGATGGAGCTGCCCAGCATGGTGGCACAGGTGGTTTTCCAATTATGTTGCAAAACTCACACACAACTAAGTAGAAATGAAGGATTAGGCATGGCCTTCTCTATCTCAAAGTCATAGGGGCAGGTCAAGAGTGAAATATTTAGAAATCACATCCATGAGAAGCTGTCCACAGTGTCCCTGAACTTCAGCCTTCCCCCACTGAGCTGGCATATAGACCTTGATATTCTGTTTGGCTTTAATTAATGCATCCCATTTCTTTGTGGTCAGAAGTCTACACAGAACATTTGTGGTGGACATACAAGTTGTTCTAGATTGAATCCTGAAAAAAATCCTTTTCTGCTCAACAGTTATTCATTGTTGATGGGTTTCTTGGAACATAAATAACAAAATCTGCCTGCTTTGGAAGGGCAATTAAACTGGACTTTATTTTTTTTCTTAACTGTCATTTCAAGAATCAAAGTCATGTCAGGAAGATGCAACCTTCACAGCACAGATTCTTCCTGTTCATTACTGTGTTCTAGTGAACAGAAGCTTTCCATAGTTGCTTAATTTGCTGCTGTGATTCAGGTGCTGAAAATAAAGAAGACTAAGCAAATGAAAATAATTTTTCCATGCAACAAAGCTTACTGAGATCTAACCTTTGGAGCTTTTGGTAATAGGACAAAAGTTAGGCTTTGAGCTGTCCTTTGAGAAGAGAAAACCTCAACACATAGTGGTTTTTACACTTGTGTTAGGGGCATGTGCCTGCACTATAGAAAACCTTGTTCACCTGATTTAAAACAGAAGTTTAAATTCTGCTTTCTCAGAAGTATCAATTCACACTTTTTTCTTTGGTTGGTATCCTTTCCCATTAAACCTGTTCTACTGGTTTTTAAAAATAAGTGTTCACGGGGCATGAAATGACGAGTGACTACTTATTAAATGTTAGAGGTTGAAGGACTTAGCTTTGACACAGCAGTCTTGGTTGAGTGTGGGAAAAGGATTTAAATCATCTCATTTAAGTCATATTCATGACTGCATGAATACTAAGGGATGTTAGTTTGATTTTGGCCTTGCTGTGGATTACAAATTTTCACCTAGTCCTGAAAAGCTTTTCATGATAAAACTGTAGATAAAAATGCCTTTTTCAGGAAAGTCTGACTATTGAAGTGCTATTTTCCAGTGAAGGCAGGCTTTAGGAAATTCTTGTCTGGGCCTGCAAATGCATGGCAGTATAGTAAATTCCTGTCTTATGTCCCATTACAGCAATTTTCCCTGAGAGATCGTATTTACCTCAGCTAAGAATCAATGAGATGCACATTCCTTCTGTGTTCCGGAAAACAATACCAACTATATTGTTTTATAATAAACACACAAGGTCATAGAAAAAAAAAGAAGAGAAACAAAGTAATTTTGCTGACAGCTTTCCATGGGAGGCCACAACTGTAATGCTGCTTCCAGAGGAGAACCGCACTGAGCGCAGTGGGATCATGCAGGTACAGGTGGCCACACACACAAAGCCAACCAGAGGGTGAACCGCCAGTGCTCTACACACCTCTGCACAACTCCTGAACAACAAACACTAGGGCTTCAGTTTTTCAATAAATAAAAAGTGGGCACATGCTGTCAGTCTGCTTCAGTCAGGAGAAAATTCCTCAGAATTTTTAAGAGCCTCCGCAACAAAGAATATTAAGGCTGTGGAGGAAACCCTATGACTCTGGAGTTTTTGAAGCTTTACCTTCAAAGGTCAAGGATTTATCACATAATTCCGCTAAAATATGTGGACAAAACTGTACATTAAACTACCAGTATGGCTTACAACATTGAAAAAGATAAATCACTGCAATTTAAAAATTAATTCAACCATCCTGAGAGAAATATGAATGAGTGACTTATTTATCTGTGTTAGTTAGTTAGTTAGTTAGTTAGTTAATCTGCCTAAGAAAACAGATAAACCAACATTGAGTGTTTCCTTGCAGGTGATTGCTTGGAGTACAACTTGCTGCTGTTGTGGCTGCTGTATAAGGAAGCAAAAGTACACAAAACCCATTGCAAATTCGTATTTAAAGTCTATATGCTTGATTATTTCCTTAGCTACAACAGTCTGTGACATTTTCCAAATGTCTTAGCGTATGTTTTTATTTTTTAAAGGAATAAATTGTATCAATTTAACATCAGAAGACAGCTCTGCATTGTGAATTGTCAAAGCTTCTGCAACTGGCAGATCTTCCCCTAAGTATCTCGATTTTTGTTTGTTATGGCTTATGTGCCACGCTTGTTCCCTTCAAGATTACCTGATTCTAGTAAATTAACAGTAAGATGTGGGTTGTTTGTATCACAGGATGGAGGCAGAGAAATCTGTTTTTCTCATGGATACAACTGTTATAGTGTACATATGAATTCTGTAGTTGTTCCTGCAGCTGACTGCTATAGATCCCATTGAGTCAGCTATAACCACTCCTGAGTGGAGGCTTCAGAAACTAAGATGCAGAATTTAGGACTCAGAAGAGAAAGTGCACTCATGTGAGTGCACCTGTTAATTTTGGTAAGAGCTTTGACATGTAGTTTGAACTGCTTTGAGGCCCCTTCTGTTTTGAATCAAAGTATATGCATAACATTAACTCAATAGGTCTGGTCCTCTGCAAAGGCCTGAATGAAGCACGTGGCATGTTATGCTCTACTTGAAACCATTGCCCATCTTCCAACAGGGTCAATGCTAAATGGATTTAATGCAGTGCCTTGAGGATTACACTACATACAAGGGCAGCCTTTGAGAAGAAGTGCTAAGAGCAGTAACTAGAAAGGAAAATCCATAAGGATGAAGAAAAAAGACAGCCATGAGTTTCTCATGGCATGTGACAGAAAGGAAGCTGGTGGAGGGAAAAAAAGTAAAACTGATGGAACTGAGTAATTCTTTTTGCTTAGTGAAATTTCCTTAATTTAATTTCTGAAATCTTGTTATTTTGTACATCTGTTTTGATACACAAGAAGAAACACCTATTTATGCACCTTCACCATATGGTTGCATTATATGGGTCACAATACAAAATCTCTGCTATACCAATGCTTCAAGTGCTCTGAAACCTGTCCAGATTCCAGAAAATAATGTGAACACAGAGCATATCAATAAATTTAATTTAGAGATCGACAAAAGTGATAGGAACTAGCCGAAAATTTCCCATTCTTTAAGTTGATACATATTTTGCTTAAAGCCTACTTTACAATTATTTTTAACAAGAGAGTGTATCCAGCATCCCGCACTATTTTATAGACACCTTTATGGTCAAGTTGGAAAATATCTTGTTTTCCACAATACACAGAAGTACTGTGGTGATGGAGTTCTGGACATGATGCTGGTACTATTACTGGAGAGTGCATCTTGAACCAAAAGATGTCTAGCTTCAAAAAAAAAAAACTTTGTAGTCTGTTTACTTTAATTACAGGAATGATTAGCATATACTTCTCATATTTGAAGTTGATATGTACTGAAATTTCTCTCTGAGCTGAAAGTTCTAATTTCTCTATACTCTTAAATATTTCCTTAGCAGCTCACAGAGGTAAAACCTATGCAGCATGCATAATGTTTGAACTTGAAACAATCTGTGCCCTACTGATGCAAGTATTTTCACCTTGTAATTTTCTAGACCTATTTTGGCTCACAGGGAAAAATACTCATAATGGATCTTCATCATTTGGTAGCATTAAATGGCTAATAACACAGGAC
Source organism: Sinosuthora webbiana (assembly GCA_013397395.1). NCBI lineage: Eukaryota > Metazoa > Chordata > Aves > Passeriformes > Sylviidae > Sinosuthora > Sinosuthora webbiana. The sequence goes on along the minus strand of VXBN01014468.1, from coordinate 59,901 downwards.
AAATTATTATGTTTCATTATAGAAAATATATTAAAAATAATAGTTCATTGTAATTCATATATAGAAAATTTCCAGTCATTCTTGAAAGTTTTGATATTAAATGCTACAATTAATATTTCGTATTCGTTGACTCAAGAAATCCCCAGCCTTTCATAACAAAGCTTTTAGGAAGATTTTGAAATCGTATCTAACTTTTTTTTTTTTTAATCCTAAAACGTTGCTTTTAGTAAAGAACATTCCTGAGGCCATTGGTTTCCTCTTGAAATTGAACCCTCCTCAGATATGTGCATTTGGAACAACGGTGTTCCTTATTTGCAAATTCTGAAGAGAAAATCTGCAAACTTCCACTATCCAAATGCAAGACTTTGTTGCATGGAACTTTTTAAAAAAATTATTTTTATATACCATGGTACATATGATGTAATTATTTTTCACATTGAAAAATTTTAAAACCCCTCATCATTTTTTCAGTTTCAGAAATAGTCACATTTTAAGAAAACTTTTCCAGTACATTTTCTTTTGTTTGCTTTTGCCTCACTGTACACATTTTCCTTTGCCTTCTCTTTCAAATATAAATTAATTACAAAATATTAGTTTTAAATTATTGCTATCTTACATGTCCTCCATCTCTGAATGCTTTCAATTTTTATTCTTTTTTCTTTCATATGAAATGATACCACGAAACTTAAAATTAATTGACTCAGGTTTATAAATATTTTTTAGTAGAACCAGAAGTAGTCATTAAGGCTTTTTATCAGACACATTAAAAGTTTGAACTGCAGTTCAATTTTGAATTAATTTTATGTTCCACTTTAGATAAGGATAGACTTTTGTCTATGATAACAGATCTGCAGTTGGAGTTCACTATCCTTATGCCAGTCAGCACTGCCCAGGTGAAGAATTAGGAATATCTAACCTCATATTTAGTCACCACAAGGCCCAGTCCTGCAAACTTTTACATAGTTTGAAGTACTTTGGGTGAAACTACGAGCCTTCTTTTGGGAGTTAGACTATGTGCATGCTTAATATTTTTCAGCCATCAACCTTAAATGTAGATTTAGATGCTCATTTTCATGTACTATGTATTCTTCATCTGTTTGTCTCTACACTTAAGGAAGGGGAAAAATCCCCTACCAAGTATGGAGTCCAGGACTTAATATGTCAACTCTATGATATTTTTGAGATTATAAGGGTTAGACTAGGTGTCAAACATTCTGCGAAACACTCTTAAGTCATCTGCGCATCTCTTGTGGAAGGATTTTCCAATTGAGACAAATGAGAAGTTTTGCATAAAAAAGGACAGATTCTCCACCTGCTTTGATCATCTTTTTCATGATGTATGAGCAACCATCAGCAAAGTGATCTGTAAAAGGATGGAGACTTAGATCTTAATTTCCCACTTTCTCCATTTGTCTGAGATTCCACCCTTTGGGGATATAACTTTGTTTGCATACAGGAGAAAAAAAAAGAGCCTAACCACATAACTGGGAGGACAATCAGGAGAGATGAGGGGAACAAATTAAAAGAAAAGAAAATTTATAAAAGATTGTACCTAGGCATTTTTAATGACTCAAGGAGAGCAACAACTAGAAAATTTCTGAGCTCTTTGTTTTCGAGGTGTGAGCAGTGCTGCAACTGAACTTTGTTGCTACAGTATGTGTAACAACAGGATTATCAAAAGCACTGAGCTTCAGCTCTGTTTTAAGTTTACCTGCTCACTCTGAGCAGCTCCAAAGCAGCATAATAGTGAAACCTGAAACCATGGCTTGTATCTAAACGAAAATGTGGTTAGGGAAGCAGAGCAGAGCACAGCTCTCTGCACAATACAGATGAAGTAGGAAGTGGCTGATCAGCTGCTGCAGATGTTGTTGCAGGTTCTTAGTAAACCCTCTGTAAAACCCAGGTTCCCAGGTCTTGCATGTAGAAGTGGCGAAGTGCTTTGCAGTATAACTGAAAAGCATGTTGGGTTTGCAGAGTAACTCAAAAACATTTTGTATTGTAAAAGAATTATTTTAAAGTGCAAGACTTTCTGATATATAACTGCTTTAAAAATCCTGAAGTAATTTTATGATGAAAAATATAAAAAATCACTAAGAATTTTAAAATTCTAAGCATTTTTTCCTGCAAAATATTTGAATTTTCCTTGTAGTACTTGCTCATTGTCAGGTATTCTTAACATTACTAAAAGCAGGAGTCAACAACACACCAGGAACTCACTGCATCAGGGGTCAAAGGGAATAAGGTCTCTCCAAATGCCATACTCTAGCCACAGAAAGAAGATGTGGTTTTTTTAGAATGCAAAGTCAAGAATCATTTTTTTCCTTGCCTGTGCAAGAGACTGCATTGTTATAAAAAGGATTTTCTTACGTATGTGTATGTATTTATGCTGTCTATTTATGGTAAAACAGGTATGATGAGACCACTCAAAATGGAATGTGCATTGCATTGCTGTTCAGTTCCAGTTTTATTTAGGATGTAGCCTTGGACCAGAAATTTCTGGGTCGAGGCAATGGATAGGCTAGATGCTACAGCCTAATACCTTAAACATCATTAACAGTTCAGTCTTTGTAGTTAAGTCTGGACTGTTTGCAGACTGGAGGCCAGGCTAATGCATTTGCAAGAGAGTGTGCTGTAGATAAGATCAACACAGCTGCTGTGAGCTCTCTGGGGTTTCTGAAGTGCTGCTGGCCTTGGGAACAGGTATACATTGCTGCTGCAGTCCAGCCAAGGGTGAGAAAAATACGAATGGCTGAAGCCAGACCACGCTGTGCTAGAACAGGATATTTTCCTGCTTCAAGGGAGTTTATCAATATTATTATTTGTCATTGTTGCCAATTAAAAGCTTTGTGCCAAATAAATACATTTTATTGCAATACTGATTGGATTGAACAGATGTGTTTGTATCTTCAGCTGATGGATGTAGAACTGCAGGTGTGAATGCTAAAAAATATGTGGGTTTTTTTTCTCTTTGACAGCTTCTATTCTGCTCAGGTTGATAATTGGATGTTCACCTTCTTCTGTGTGCCAATCTCTCACCCATACATCAAGATACCCTAGTATTTAGGAAGGCAATAAATAGAGACATGTCATTTAAGCTCTGTTAGTACTGGAGCCAAAATCACCCTTGCACATGGGTCCAATTAATTTTACAATTTTGTAAAACAGAGAAATCTGTGACCAGAGGGCTGGTTCCCGCAAGATTCCCATCCCACCAAGTAATGCTTGTTCCAGGTGTACTCTGTTACGGACTTTGGGCAGTGCTAGGGCTTGCCTTCGTTTTGCCACATATTTATGGTGTTAGCATCTCAGGACAGAGTGATAAAGTATCTCAGGACAGCTCTCAAAGTTTTAGTAGGGTGAGAATGGATTTTTCTCATTCTGCCCTGAATGCTTTTGTCCACACAGAATTCACAAGTTCCAAAAGAGATGGACTTCTAATTTCTCTTTGAGTTCACATGGGAGAGGCATAGAAATTATGTTCTTTTACGCAAGTTGATTTCTTCTGCTGTTGAACACAGAATATCTGGACATGAAGGGAAGATGGAATGTCATACTGGGTATCAAAGATGCATATCAGTGTTTCTCTTTCACAAGCCAAGAATGGCAAGAGTCAAAGTCACAAGTATTGCATCAAGACAACTTCAGTGTCCTTCACTTCCCGATAAACAAACATTCCCAGGAATCTAAGTGACCTTTTGGCCACTGCCCATACGGAAGCTGTTTGAGAAGGTTCTCCAAGAACAAAAGATAGATTTTTACAGTGTTCTGTGCATTGTTGTACTGTTAGTGCTGAGGATCTGGGCATAATTAAAGAAGTTTAATGCCACAAGCAGCAGTGGAATGGGATATTTGGGACATTCTGTGGACAGTTTTTATGGCACTTTTCTCTAAATACCTGCAGTCCCTTTTCTTCTGTTCTTTAGTTTCTCTTTGAAGAGCTTCAGTTTCTGCCTCTGTTTATTCAGTGCAGCACAACATGTGAAAAAGTTGAGTCCTAAGAAGAGAGGAGAGGCTATTTGGTAACTGAGGTGTTAGCTGTCAAAGCTGTGACACTGTGACCGCCCTTAACACTGTTTACTGTGATGAGAGTGCATCAGGGGCATGTGATGCCAAGATGTATTTTCAGTTTAATTTCTTGATCTGAGTGTTTGCAGCTGACTGCTGTTCCACTACCTCTACAGAGCTTTTGCATGCTTTTATAGTACCAAATGTCCCAGAATAATAAAAATAAAATAAAATAAAATAAAATAAAATAAAATAAAATAAAATAAAATAAAATAAAATAAAATAAAATAAAGAAGTAACTGGATTCAAAATTAAATGCTCCATTAAAATAGAAAAAAACCCTATTTTTGAAATGTTATGATAGCTTTGGCTCAGCAGGCCTGATTATAACACCTTTTTTTCCAAATAGCTTGTCAACATGTCACTTTCCTATCTAAATCATTCCACTATTTCTAGTATTAGAATTAAAGTACTTTACAGCTACATCAATCTTGGTCAAAAGTGTAACTAATTAAGTTATTCAAAACTTTAAAGGCAGAGGAGAGTCAGTTATAATAGTCAGAAAATAAAAAATCAGTACTTCCATTAATATGATGATCATTTAGTTACTGTTAGATTATAAAAACCTACAAAAATTAAAGAGGACAGGTTGTTCAGCCTTTATACTTAAAAATAAGCACTTAATCTAAAATGCATGTGGTGTCTTTTCCTGGCTTAGTTTCCTATTACATGGATTTGGCTCTCAAGAGACATCAGATGAAAGAAGTATTATGCACAGAGACTTGGGAAGAATTTTTACCTTAGTCCTACAAATTTATTACAAGACATAATACAATATTAAGACAAAAGGTTCATATGTACATTATGCATATACACAAGATTCTGTTAGACCAATGTAGATATAACTACAGAAAAACTGATATATGATTCCCTATTAAAAAACAAAATTAAATTTGAGAGTTTCATTAATATCAATTAACATGGCTTTCAGGAAAACAAAACAACAACAAAAAAAACCCAACTGAACAAACAAAAAACCAGACTTCTTTCCAGTTGCTTTCTTTTATTAGAATTTAGAATTCAGCTGGAGATCATGTTGTCAGTGGTACTCATCTTTATAAAAAGTTTTAGGGCAATGAGAAATTATATTGGGTAGTCTGTGGATGAATAAAGACTGTGAAGAATTAAATGCTAAGACATATTCTGCAGATACTCAGATGCAGCAAGAGCACAGTCATGTGTAAGTTTGGTTCATTTAAGCAAAGTTTGCTTTTATTCAAATGCGACTGTACATGTATAATGAAGAAATGTAAACTATACCTGTGAAACAGGGTTGTGTAATGGTCTGGGGGAAAAAATCAAGTTTTAAGCAACTGTACAATTGGGTAAGGACTACGATGAGACACAAGAGTTTAATGCATAAATGTTATCAGCTTGTAGCTCTAAATTCTTGGAGTTCTACCCTTAAAGAATTTTTATATAGTTACAAAGTTTTTGAATAAAAGCTTTTTGCTCATGGGCCTTAGTTTAATAGTAAGGAGACTGCACTTCCAAAACAGGAGGAGAGATGACAATTGGAGAAAATACTGAAACCCCTTGGATGCAATCAGCAGAGATATGGCCAGATGAAGAATGACTTGCAATTTTCATCACTACGTGTGGTAGTGATACCTTTTGAATACAAAACAGTGATGATAAAAAGGCTTTTTTGACCCTGTGTGCAAAGGTTAAAAAAAAAAAATAATAGAACCTAAAGCCTAAGGAACTTAGGAAACAGTAAGATGCAGACTTTAATAGCAAGCAAACTTTAACAAGTATAAATACAAAAACTCTGTAGTGTTCTTTCTCTTGTCAACAGCCCTCAAACAACTGAAAGACATATTTTAGCCAAAATATTATTTTAGTATATCTCTAGCTGTTGATCTCAATATAGCAGCAAATATTTAAAATGTGATGTAACACACAGGACACAATCAAAGGATGTCAGCATTGAATTGGAAGGGATATAAAAAAGTTTTTTGTCACTATGTTGATGTCCATCCCAGTATATAGAGTAAGAACAATTGTACTAGACCTTATTCATGCCATAAAGTTATCCTAGATTTTCAACATGGACTTCAAGGCATGGAAATTTCACTTTCACTGTTAGAAAGTGCCTCCTAAGAAATGTTTCTGGCCTTTAAACATGTTACTTATTGCTGCTTCATTATGGAAAAGAAGGGGAGGGAAGTATAAATCATCTCCTTCTTCACTACCAGAGACTTAGGTATTAATTTTGTTCTACCCCAATCTTACCACGTTTCCCTAAACAACCGCCATTTGTTCAATATATTCAGGAATTCATGTGTTCTCGACCTCATTCTCACTATTCTCCTTTGGGTACTCTCCAGCTGGCATACATTAACCCTGCTGTAGCCTCCTCAGTGCTAAGAGAAAGGATGATTTCACTTGACTTTTGGGCTATATTTTTGAATAAAATGTTAAAAAGATAAGTGGTACAAATTTAATCTTGGCATATCTTAAATTGTAAGGATCTTCTTTTGAAAGATGCACATTCCTTAATGCAGAAACCGCAAAAGAATTCACCTGTCTAATCATCTGTGTTGGAACTATCGGTATTTTGCTGTTTAACTAATGGAAGAACTTAACAGGTTTTAAATGCATCATTGTTCATATGTATGTTGACAAGCTGGTCCAAGCATGCATGAAGAAATATTTAGCCATGAATTTCTGAGTTGTGTTGTAGTAAGTAGAAAAACTGTCAAGGCTTGATAACTTCATTTTGATTTCCTTGTGAGATATGGAAAGGTCCATCCTAAAGTTATCAATTCCCCTTCTCCTGTCTATCATAAAGTCAGAATTCCAGGCACCCAATAAGCTAAAAAAGCTCTTCTAATAGCTTCTTGCAATTTTCAGTCTTGATATAAAACTTCAGAAAATATTTGTTGTTGTTCTGTGTTTTGAGCCACTTTTTTCCGTGTGGTTAACATTTCCTTTACTTGACAAGATTTCAATCTCTCACAGGTGTGAACTTAAATAACATCTTCAGAAGACAAAGGGTTTCTTCTCAGCTGTAATTGATTTTAACAGAATTCTGTATTTGCTTTTTTCCTCTGTTTTTCCTCTTCCTTGGGTATTCTTTGATTTATCTTCATGCAGCTGGGGACAATCCTTTCTGGGTAGATTTTAATCCACTAATGATACTTTAAAAACCATTGATATTTCAAAAACATTATGGCATCCAATAATTTGCTTTGTAGAATAAATTCTCTCAACCCTCAGAGCAATGTTTGCTATGGTTTGGTTGTGGCTTGTGCAGGGAGCATGAATTCAGTGCAGCACAAATGCACACCAGCTCACTCATGTAATTGTGACTTCTGTGCCTGGTGCACAGCACCATTGGTTTTTAAGGCTGCACCTGACTGTTGTGGGTGTAGCTTCTGTGCAGCTTTGCAGACTGAAACTTTTCTATTCTGAGCTTGCTAGAAAATGAAGTCCAGACTTTTACAACTTACATTAAAAATGTATTTGAAGATGTTTAGAGACCTTTACCTTTCTTTATAATGGCTAAATGTATTTTCCTCTCTCATGCCTTCCATTAAAATTCTTTCTCTGAGCAAGAAAAACTCAGCAAGACTACATCAGTGCTCATATGAAGCTCTGCAGCTGGTCTTTTTAAGCAAATTGTGGAATGAAATAATAATTTAGTTTTAAAACACAAATGTTAATATATTGGATGAATATAAAAAAATATAAACTGTGCTGCTTTTGTGTCTTGTTCACGGCTTGGCAAAGACATTTTCGAGGCCTTCTACAGGTAGAGCATTCTTGAATGCAGAGTCTCCTCTCCTTCTCTCTACTTCTTACTCTGATAAGATAATGCAACAAAAATATCTAAGAGCAGGTTCAACAAAATGCACCTTCTCTGGGGTGTGTGCAGTACTGATATCTTACCCAGAACTTCATCAAACACAACAAAGTTCCTCCCTCAGATGTTTGCTTGACAAATACAGTCTGTTCTGCCTCATTTCAGATCCTGAAAATGAAGATTGGAAACAGAAAGCACCTTCATCTGCAGCACTTGCCCCACCAGTACCTCCGTCACACTCTACTGTGCAGTTGCCACCTCTTCCACCATCCTCTCACCCATCCCTGCAGGTGCCAGCAGCTCCCAGTCTGCCTCCCAGAAACATCAAGCCCATCTCTGAAACAATGTGAGTGAACATAAGCCACAAGGTCTTTATTTTCTCCACTTTCTCTGCCTATCACTGCATTTCCTCCTGTGGCAGCGGGGGAAGGCTGCATGAGTTCCAGGTTTCTGACAGAGGGGTGTCTCACACGACTTTCCTTGACCCGCCCTGTACTTGGCCTGTTTAGAATCAGCTTTTATTAGTTTGAACCCTCCATCTATTCAGTTGTTTCCCTGAATTTTCTTGTCTATAACATTTTTTTTTGCCTTTGTTGGTGAGGGTAGAGGTTAGAGAACAGTCTTCTTTTATTCCAGAACAATCCAAAGACTTTAAACACTGATAGAAAATCAGTTGCCTAAATAGGTGAAGGTTTTCCCTGAATTTTTCCGGGCAAAGAGGGTGAGGATTGTATGAACCAATACCCCAGGAAGTAGTTTTGCAAGCTGGAGGAACTAAGCTCAGCATTGTTTGGGAAACTGCACCGAGGCCATGTTGTGGCCTTGTGTGATTACCCTGAGAAGCCTCTGTTGATATGGGGCTTTCTGTATCCTTCTTTGAAGAGCTGCCTACAAAAGTGAAACCTCTGCTGACAGAGTTATAAGTACTTGAGGCCAGCATCAAAACTGACCAGAATGAAGCTGAGCCTGAATAATGAGCTGCTCTCTGGCCAGCAGATACTGCAAAGTGCATCAAACAGCAGGCAGGGAGAGTCAGTGAGGCGTGTCTAGGTCAGTGCTGTGTGACAGCCTCAGTCCTGCCTCACAGCCACAGTACCTGCAGCAGCCATGCTGGTTATCTTCCTCTTTACCAAGGCATGAGAGCCAAGTTTGACATCAGACACCTGTGAAATGTACCTCCAGATGCTCTATCTGCTCTCCCATTCCTGTGTGCCCTGTAAAGTCTTCCCTCTGCTGAAAATTTGTACCTGGCCACTGACACCTTTGCTTTCACCAGTCTCCATGCTTCCCCATCAAGCCAATTATAGAACAACCCATTCTGCTTTCAAGTCGTTTTTTGATTACACTTCTTTGATGGCTGTCAGCCCTTGTTTCCTTTCTGCTGTTATAAGGCCTTATAAAGTTAAAAGTCTCTGATACTATTAGTTATATTCTCAATTCAATTTCTTGTTTCTCTCATTTGGACAACATTTTAAATCTAAATTTAAATTAATTAGTACTGGTGACATTTTACCTGCCTAACCTTTACGCCATTGTTTTTCTTATCCCTTGTTTAGACTTCAAGCCCAACAAGTCAAAGACTCAGTGATATATTTAGCATTGAGCAAAAGTCTGACATTGTACTTTTGCACTGTGTAAGAAGCCTGCACCTGCAAAAATAGTTAGAAAGCCCAACTGATTCTTTCCATTCAATCAGCCCATCTGCCTATGATATTTTTCATACCATGCTCATCTTCATGGTATCTGAGTGCCTTTGGCTTACTTTGATGTTTTTTACTCACAATCAAGGTGGCCCCACCTGAAACACTGAGTCACAGTCAGGGAGAACAATTTAGAAAATCTTGTGTGTACTTAAGCAGAATATTTGGCTCAACAGACTGTTCAGCCTTTCTATAAAATAGACAATAAAAGGCACCAGAAAAATGGTGAATGAAATGTAATCATAAGACCATCTTCACAGGTTTCACGTGTCTGTCTTTTCAAACTTACAGAAACCTGGACAATGAAGAAAATTATGATGACGTTGAATTTGTTTCACAAGGTAAAATGCATACATTTTATACATTTTAATTAATGGCTACTGTGAGAAGCTGTAAGCATGTTGTATTTATAAGATAAACAAAAGTTTATTGTATGCAAGAGTGATTTGTGTAACTAATTATACTGGTTCTGCAGATTTATGGGTGAAGATCATACTAATGGATCTACTGTTCTGTGATTAACTTGACGGACTCTCAGAAATTGCTTTAAATTTCTTTCTTCCCCCTCCCTGCCCTCCTTTTCTTTTTTTTTTCTTCTACTTCTTTTCTTTCTTTTTGTTTTTGTTCTGTTAAAAATATTACGGGACTTTAAATTACCAGATTTTCAACCTGAACCAAAATGAATATTGCTCTGTCAGAGTTGACATTGTCTGGTCTGGTGAAGGAGACACTGTTTTATACTTGGCTTAAAAAAA